>APFE030052357.1:331053-388864 GCA_000404065.3 Pinus taeda | reverse complement strand
CTTAAGAAATGGTGACCCTACCTAATGGGAAGACACTTCAAGGTAAAAATGGATCATGATAGTCTTAAATACTTTTTAGAACAAAGATTATCTTTAGAAGAGCAACAAAATGGGTCACAAAGGTGTTGGGTTATGACTTTTAAATCATCTACAAAAAAGGGAAGAAAAATGTTGTGGCAGATGCACATTCTCAAGAAAGGATGAGAATGTGGAAGCATTGCTTTGCACCATTTCTATTATCCAACTAGATTGGATAAATGATATATTTAGTTGGAAAAATGATTAGTTATGGTACAAATATCACTTATACCTATGTGAGAATTCCAAACTCAAACAAAATACTCATATGGAATTGCACACCTCTTCCTTAGGAAGGCACTCAGGATTTTTAAAAACTTACCACAGGGTTAAGAAGGATTTTTTTTGGGATGGCCTTAAATCGGATATTCAAAATTTTGTGGTGGAATGTTTGGTTTGCCAACAAAATAAAGTTGAAACAATTAATAACTCGGGTCTATTACAACCTTTATCCATTCCAAGCCAATGTTGGGAGGAGGTTTCAATGATTTTATCACAGGCTTACCCAAGTTCGAAGGAAAAAGTGTCATCATGGTGGTAGTTGAAAGACTTACCAAGTATGCACACTTTTGTGCATTATCACATCCATTTAAATCTTGTACAGTTTCTATTGCATTTATGGAAACAATTCAGAAGTTACATGGAAACCCAAAGATTATTGTAAGCGACAAAGATCCCATTTTCACTGGAAATTTTTGGACAAAATTATTTTCTTGTCTTGGTACTCAGTTAATCTTATCATCTTCAATCTGATGGGAAAATTGAGATAGTAAACAAATGTTTGGAAGGATATCTTCGTTGCTTTGTATCTGATAAACAAACATAATTGGTCAAATGGTTGTCCTCTGGCTGAATGTGGGTATAAACTTCTCATACTGTAGCAAAAAATGACCCCATTTATGGCACTCATGGATATCATGCCACCATCCATCACATCAATTTAAGAGAAAATTCTAAGGTTCAAGTAGTGGAAGATCACATCGAGCATCAAAAACAAGTTCTCCAACTCTTAAAGGATAACCTCACTTTGGCGCATAATAGAATGAAACAACTGACATATCAACAACAAAATAAGTTTTCTATGTTTCATGCTTAAAGAAGGTTATAGGTGACAAACTCCCAGTTCAAACAATATTGCCAGAACTTGAAGAGGAAGGAAAAATCATATTGGAACTTGAAGCAGTCATAGAAACAAGAACTTGACAGCTATGAAATCGATCAATTCAGAGTATCTCATCAAGTGGAAGGACTTACCCACTGAAGATTCCACATGGGAGGGTGAGAATTTTATACAGACGCATCCATAACTACTCAAGCGTTGAGGACAACACTTTTTTGAAGGAGAGGGACATGTTAGGCCCCTACAATACTAGTGATTCTCCCATTACCATTGTCATTGTAGCCCTCATTGTTATTGTTGTGCCCATTGTCCCCATATTGTTATTATTGTGCCCCATAGAAGCCCACTATTGTTATTGTTGTGCCCTTATATTATTATTGTTATGTCTACTTTGATTATATTGTGACCCCTTAGACTCCTAGATATAGAAAGAAGGTTTTGTCATTTGTATCATCTAAGAATTATTCATTTGTGTAATGTAAAGGAGGTTTCCCCCTCGAAGAGACTGATTTTGAAGTCGTTGATCTATATTTTCTTCTATTTTGTGAGCTAGTTACATAACAATGTCCAACTTCTCACCCCAATCAAGGGGGATAGCACAATATTTGAACCCAAGACTTCCAGTTCAGCAAGACCTCATTTCCACGACCATTGCCAATTGAACTACCCCAAGCAGATGAAAAACTAACAAATTAAAATGTTAAAAATTTGTCTTTTATTTAAAATTTTTATGAATAAAATCA
This sequence comes from Pinus taeda, assembly GCA_000404065.3. Taxonomy (NCBI): domain Eukaryota; kingdom Viridiplantae; phylum Streptophyta; class Pinopsida; order Pinales; family Pinaceae; genus Pinus; species Pinus taeda. Next base: position 386,923 of record APFE030052357.1, on the reverse strand, counting down.
TTTTGGTAATTATTCATTCATTGAATTGGTTGCAACAATTCCAAGCGAATTACAAATATGGGTTTTAATCCTCGTCTACATAGAATGGTGTGGTTCCCCTTGGTTTTGTAGAAAAAAACATAAACACTCAATCAATGCTCTAGTTGACATGGTGCCAACAAGCAAAAATCACAATAATAGGGATTAGATTCACATTTTCTCTAGAACGCATGAATGGGGTTGAATATCACACTCTTTAGGATCAATTTTTCTAAGCTTAGAGTCCATATCAATATGTAGTTACTTTAGGATAGAAATCACAACTTAGTTTAATTTATTTCAAGTTGTATAAATAGTTATGGAGAGTAGAATATAGGAGATCAATAATATACACATAAAAAATTAATGAAGATCTATATTATTGCTTTTGTTCTCCGAGTTTGAACAATTAGTGACTTTTACCATGCATAGACCAAGTTTGAAGGCCCCCCATACTTTAGCCATATGCATTGGTTTTATGTGTACATAAAATATCTATTTCAATTGTACATATTTATATTGGGTAAATACTTTTTATTCCTCTCAGGTTTTGTTATATATTAGATCTTTGTTCTTTAGATTTTAGATTACATTTCTCTTTAGTTTGAACCTATTTCTTAGTGAGGATTGAAATGGTCTTTAGAGTATTTCTATAAGATTCTTTCATCCACGTAGTTGAAAAGACCAATTGTAGCCTATGAATCTACCATTAGGGACCATAATGAATGCTAGTTAGCAAGTGAAACTTGATCAAACTTATTTTTATTCAATTTAGTTAAACAATCTTTCATTGATGAATGTGTGTTAAAATTCATTTTATCCATCAAACTGCATAGTGAACCTGGTTGATAAATTAGTGTCTTGACTTATGCAATAAGTTAGCATGACACTCACAATGGTCAAATGACCTTTAATCTAGTGCTTCTTGCAACTCCTTGGTGAATTGCTTGATATAGCATAGGTTTTCAATCAATAAGATTGAATAGTTGTCAGATTTTGAGGGCTCACTTTGACAAAAAATCATGATAGACATTGATGGATTGTGGACTGATGCTTCGTTATCCTTCCACATAGCCTCCTTTATGACCCCTTCAACATAGACTTCATAAAATACATTTTTCAAAAAGATTAGTCTATACTTGTAGTAGTCTTACATTTTTATTGGAATCTAATGATTAAATAACCAAATTTGTTAGGAGTATATTACCACAAAGTAATGAAATTAATAGATAAATAAAATACAAAGTAACATAACAGAAAAGGAGACACTATTATAATGTGATTCACCTGATATGGGCTATGTCCAAGAGAATTTTTCCAATGCTTACTTTTATTTCATCTAGCTAAATGAGGGATATAGCCTAAAAATTGATTTATTGTAACCTCCTCTTGTCCTTTTTATAGTCTTCTATGCTTTCTTATCGTGTTCACTCATAATATACACAACTATATTCCATTAAAATATCTTAAGCCTTTTAAAGACTTTATTACATGCAATCCATAAGCACAATACCATGGACCCAAAAAAGCACTTGTTTATCAAGTCAAGTTTAATCTAACATCTCCCCTTGTAAACTTGACATGGGGAACTTCTCCATATCCAACCTCCGTCAAATCAAGATATCTAGGAATTTTGTGTGCCCCCTTATCAATATAGATTTTACAAGGGGTACACATGCCACACCAACTCTTACAATTGTATGCTCATTTTCATGTAATCAACAATCTCCCACTTGTAGACTAATTACTGTAACTCCACCACTACTACACTCGTTGGATTATGCTACAACTTTGAACCATGAAAATTTCTCATCTTCACCATCATGTTTAAAGGCTAATAAAAACTAAGCAAGAACTTGGTTTATCCCTAGTTACTACCTTTGTTAACGTGTATGTAGGATTATGTCTTCTGTGTATCTTTTCCATCTTCAATTGTCTATCTTTCATAACTCATAATATTAAATGGTACCTAAGTTGTATATGTTTTGTCTTATAAAGTAAGGTTGAGTTCTTTGAAAGATGAATGGCACTTCAGTTGTCACTATACGACCTACTATTCTCTTGCTTCTTTCCCAATTCCTCCATAAACCTATGTAACCCAATCATATCTTTATTATCCTTTGTAGAAACAACATAATTTGATTTTGAAATTTTGAAATCCAATTTATTATTGTTCCATTGATAGCAAAACACATCTTGTGGTGTTCCTCCTACTATCTATATCACCTACCATATCCGAACCAACATATCCTTGAACAATGTTTGAACCCCTAAAATATAATGTTGGAGTAGTGGTCCCTTTCAGATATCTAAGAATCCATTGTACTTCTTTCCAATGTCACTTACCCAAATTATTCATATACTTTCTCATAATCCATTGCATGTGCAATATTCAGTCTTGTGCACACCATTGCATACATCGAACTACCAAACTATTTATGAGTAAGGAACCTTGAACATGTAGTTTATCTCCTCCTATTGGGACACATCTCCTTAATCAATTTGAAATGGCTCAATAAAGGTGTACTAACTGGTTTTTCATACTACATTTTGAATAATTGGGTGTGGATCCTATTCAAAGGTCTTGTTTTAGTCGTGTTGAACCCCAATTCATAATGGGGTGGCAATGCCACTCATAGGATCGTTGTCAAGGGGGTCTTTTGGTGGGGGGGGGGGACAATAATGTTATGAGCCCCCTCCTGGCGGGGGCTCTGGGGCAATGCTTTCAAAATGAAAAATATGTGAAAATTTTCCTTGTAAAACGTTATAATTTCGTAGTCAATCTGGGATGTTCTTTAGGCGAATGATTTGATGGTAGAAATTATGTTAATTTAGGGTTTTTTGCAATGAAGGAAACCCTCATATTATGTGAGGGAATTGTATTGTGGTTGTCGATTATTGTTCTGTGTGAGAAAGAGAGAGGAGTCTATGTGAGAGCGAAGAGGAAATTACAACATATTTTCTTTAGGTTGTATCTCTTCATTTTGCTGGATAATATAAAGGAAGGATTGACTGTTTCTCTGTGTACGTAACCCAAATTGGGTGAACCATGTATATCTATGTCTCTTATGTTTTATGTGTTTGCATTTCTGCAATATTTTATGTGTTTCATTACTCCGTTATTTGATTTCTAACATAAATCTTTTTAACACCTTCTCTATGCACTCACCCTAAGATAATATCAATTTATGATTTTTCATGTCTTTTCTTTCCTCATGCTAAGGATTTTATTTGCAAACCCAAATCCTTCATCACAATGAAATATTAATATATATAATATATATATATATATATATATATATTATATTGAACATATTTATATCCTACATGTTAGTGCAACAACAATTCATCTACATACAATTACAAGATATTATATCTACAAGCTATAGAATATAATATGATTTTTTTTCCAAACAATTACTCCTAATGATTTACAACCAACATTTTATGCCACTATTGTCATTGAACAATTATACTTTTCGAAAATATCAATAGTAAATGCAATGAGAACAATAAAGATCATAGGAAAACAACCATGAACAATAGAGATAACAATTTTTTCCCTGGGAAACCCAACCTTTGATGAAAACTCATCAATCTTTTCTTAAGGATAAATTATTCTTCAACAAGGTTTACAAATCAACATTTTTTTCTAGAAAACTCTACCCATAATCCCAGTCAAATTCTAGTCAACCTGGTCAAATCTTTAGTGAATGCTAGTCAACCCATCCAAAATAGTCAAAAGCCAAATTTGGTCAAACAATGAGCCTGTGGTCAAATTAGGTCCTGCGATCAAAGTTTGACCCTGTGGCAAACAATTAGCTACAATCAACCTTGCAGCAAATTTCAATATAGATTCCGATCATATTGCAGCCAAATGAGCTCGGTCAAATAATCAAACAAGGCTAATTGCTGTGGTCAAATTCCTCCTTATGTTCACATGTGCAATTGTCTAAGAATGTTGGTCAAACTGGTCCAAGAACTTGGTCAAAGAATCCTTCACATATGCGACCAAGACAGATAGAAAGATATAGGGATGATATTCAAAACAAAATTGTTCATGCTCAAATTAGATCTTCATTGGTTGGAGAAAATGAAATGTCACATCATCTATATATACTAGTCGAATGGGGTGAAATGGCCCAAGGGACATGTCCCTTCACCCTCTTAGGCCGACTTGTCATTCGAAAATCAAATTTTTATTTTAATTCTTCATTATTCTTCTAGGCCAACTTAGGCATGCGAGAATACCTCCCGATGCTACACAAAATATCAACACTCCCTCTTAGCTATGGAGGTATTCTCCTTGGCTGCAACATATTTCTCCTCCATAAGAAAAATTCATGAACTTGCTATGTTGATGTAGTGTCTTTTTGCATGCACGTCTATAGATCACTCCATATTGGAGTAGGTAATGTGAGTATCTTGGGCCATTTACCCCTAGCCAAATTAGCATGTCCGAGCCAAATCAACATGGTTCCTCAGGTAAATGTATCAATCTCCTCTGGTCAAATCAACATGACCCAGGTAAAGTTGTTCATGCACTACAACAAAACCCTGTGATTAATGTCCCTTTTTCCTTCCTTTTTTTCATATAGAGCCCATTTTTGGTGATATTCGCATCTATTTATCAAAGGTGCAAAACTTGATGCAATTTTTTCCATGATTTTTGCACAAATTCTTACACCAAGTTTAGCACCAGGTATTTCAATATGTTTCACACCAAGTTTTGCACTAGGTTTTATGGCATCCTTTGCACCAGGTTTTGTTCCAAATTTTGCATCAAGTTTGGCACCTAGTTTTGTTTAAGCTACTTTTGCATCCACTTTTTGTGTCTACACTTGCATCAACTTTTTGTGCCTACACTTGCATCAACTTCTACATCATATTTTGCATCCATTTTTTTTTTTTTTTTTGCATCCCTTTTGTGCCAAGTTTTGCATCGAGTTTTGTGTGTAGTTTTGTATCTACTTTTGTTTCATCCACTTTTGCATCTTGTTTTGCATCAAAATTTCCATCCTCTTTTTCATCTATTATTGTGTCCACTATTGCATCTAATTTTGTTGTGCCATAATTTGCGCCTAGTTTGGCACCTCCCTTTACACCCACTTATGCTTCTAATTTTACCTCCATATTTGCATCCTCATTTGCGTCTAGTTTTTCATCGACTTTAATATCTATTTTTGCATCCACTTTTACGTCATGATTTTCATCAGGTTTTGTGTCTCATTTTGCATCTATCTTTGCATCGACTTTTCTTGCATCCACTTTTGCATCCAATTTTGTACCCATGTTTACATCCACTTTTTCATCCCTTTTTGCATTTTCATTTGCATTAAAGTTTTCTTCTTTATTTGCATCTATCATTACATCCACTTTTGTTGTGACATGATTTGTGCCATGTTTTGCACTTATTGTTGTACCCACGTTTGCTTCCAATTTTGCATCCATGTTTGCATCCTGCTTTGCATCCAATATTTGAATCAAATATTTCATCTCCTTTTGCGTCCACTTTTGCATCAGGTTTATGCTCATTTTATATCTACTTTTGCATCTATTTCCATTGCATCCAATATTGTTTCGCATATTGCACCTATGTTTGCATCCGCTCTTACATCCCTTTTCACATCTTGTTTTGTATCCAAGTTTGCATGCTTTTTTTGTGTTTTTTATTACATCCACTTTTGTTGCACCACAATTTGTGCCATATCTTGTGCCTACTGTTACAACCCACATTTTATTCCACTTTTACATCCACATTTTCATCCTCTTTTGTGTCCAATTTTCATCGAATATTGTGTATGTTTTTGCATCCCCTGTTGCATCCACTTTTACGTCAGGTTTTACATCTCATTTTGCATCTACTTTTGCATCCACTTCTATTACATATACTTTTGAATCTAATTTTGTGTCCACTATTGAACCCATGTTTGCGTCCAAGTTTACATCAATTTTTGCATCTGATTTTGCATCCAAGTTTGCCTCATTTTTGCATCCAAGTTTGTTCCCTTTTCTGCGTTTGTTGTTGCATCCACATTTGTTTCACCACAATTTGTGCCAAGTTTTACGCCTACTATTGAAACCATTTTTTCTTCCACTTTTGCATTCTATTTTGTGTCCAAGTTTGCATTGACTATCACATCTGCTTTTGCATCCACTTTTGTGTCAGGTTTTGCATCTACTTATGTTGCATCCACTTTTCATCAAATTTTACATCTATTGTTTCCCCCATTTTCGTGTTCACTTTTGCATCCCATTTCCAACGTTCATTATATTTTTTGCATTGATAATATTGCTTATGAAATTGACAATTATTAACAACTCATGACAATTTCAATAATCATGATGACGATGATGATGGCATCAATTGTGATTATGATGATAATGACAATGATGATAAAGAGGATGATGGTTACAATGACAATTTTTATGATGATGACGATGCTAATGACCTTGGCCAGCCTTCCAAATTTTTAAATGTTCTTATTGTCATAATCATAATCATTATCTTTGGCGTCACCATCCAAGTCATCATCATCATCATTGTCATCTAGGTCATATCAACAACAATAATGGCATGAATGATGATGATGCCCATGATGACGATGACAACAATGATGATAGAAATTACATTAATGACAATGATGGGTATGATGAATGATAATGACAATGGCATTGGTTGTGATGATGATAACCATTGACCATCTCTCAAAAATAGAGTTGTTATTTCTCTTGCATATATCATGTGTCCTAAACAACATTTTTTAGAACTCATCACATTTTTTGGGTTGATGATGTTTCTTGCAACACCTATAATTATGAACAATTGATGACAATGTCCATAATCATGATGATGATGACGATGGCATGAATGGTGATTATGATGATAATGCAATGATGACAATAACGATGATAATGATGGTGGTGATGACAATGATAATGAAGATGATGACCACAATTATGATGATGCCAATGACCTTACAATCTTATGTATTCATGCACTTACTAGTTTCAAGACCATCTTTTGCATACATATTACTATCAAACTTTTTAAATTTTATGTCTCTCTTGGCATATCTTACTATAATGGTGGTGTAAACACTAGAAATATATCTTGTTGTAATGGTGGTCCTAATGTTAGCACCAGAAAAGTTTTTGTTAAATTTTGGTTTAAAAAAATTGATATATGCAATTATTTTGACAATCCAGGTAAAAACAAAATAACATGCAATTATTTTGACTACAGTCCCAAGGAATTTCATGAAATCACTAGTTTCAAGGCCATCTTATACATACATATTATTATTAAACTTTTTGCCTTTTCTATCCCACTTGGGATATCTTGTTGTGATAGTAATATTAGCACTAGAAAGGTATCCTCTTGTAATGGTGGTGTTAGTATTAGCACTAAAAAAATTGTTAAATTTTGGTAAAAAGTTTTTATAAATTCTATTTTATGCAATAATAAAGTTTTTGTTAAATTTTGGTATTAACTATTTCTAGGTCAAATCATATGTATTAACCATGTTCTTTGTGCTACAAGTCTTATTCTTGGGACAAAATTGAGCTTTCAAATAAGTTGCAAAGAGCATATAAATAGAAGAATAACGCTGCCAACTATTTGTATTGTCTAATTGTTTAGGATATCATGTGTGAAAATCTTCAACATTTTCAGTAACAATGGATTAGAGGTGAGGTTGTAATTGTACAAAATGTTTGGATGATATGTTAAAACAAAGTTGGTTTATTGATGTGATTAGGCTCTATTTTGGATAAGAAACCCTAGGTTTTATAAGTATGCAAATAATTAATTTGGTTTACCTTTGATAATCAATGAAATTTTATTTTATTTTCCTTGTCAAACCAAGGAAGATATGGCAATAATCCTCATCAGAAAACAACTTGTTGTTGAAGAATTATAATTCGTTGCAAAAGTTCAACAACTGACTCTAGAATTTTTTAGTTACTATTAGGGCAACAATGTTATTATGGGTTTTAGTAAACATAGACCATTCTTGGTATTTGATCCACTTTAATGATGGCCTCTTATGACCAATATATGATATTGTGAATTTTTTGATATTTTTAAGATTACCAAGTAGAGATAGTTGCCTATAGAAATTTTTTGAGACTTGAAGTATTGACAAATGTTTTTTTCATTGTCAAGCATTTTTAAGTCAATTTGGGTTGCAAAACTTAAGGAGAAAGAAAAAACAATTGTCAGTATTTGTGAGTCCATTAAATGATTTTCAACCATGTTCTTCATGCTACAAGTCTAATTAGCAAGAAAAAATTAAGATTTTTTATCAATTACATAGAGAATATAACAACCCCCCGGCCACAAAACAAAATTCATGATAATTACTTTCATAGGCAGTTGTTAAATGACCACCTCGAAATGTTTAATTCTCATGACTTTTAGGGGAGGGTACCTTTTGGTGTATTGAATGGGGCAAGAGAAAATAATGATAGCATGGTTGGGTAGAAGCGGGAGGTCCAAGCATGGTTTACTGAGATCTATAATATTAGCATTAGAGAATGAGAAGAGGAGTTATCACCGAATGACATAGGGGTTAGGGGCTTAGAGGGGACGCAATGAGAGAAATTGACAAGGGAACCCCCAATAGTTGTGTTAAGTAGATTAAGGGCCACATTATCACAACCCATAAGCCCTTAACCCATAACCACTAAATTTCCTATCTCATTAACCTCTAAGCCATAATCCTTCAACCCCTACACTCATAATTCATAACCCATTAACCCCTTGATCCCTTAAACCCTAAGCCACTGACCCATTAACCCCTAACCTAGAATCCCTAAATCCATTAACCATTAACTGCTAACCCCTAACCTAGAATCCCATTAGCGGGTTGAGGGCCAAGGGTTTGAGGTCTAGGGGGTTTAGGAGTTAGTGGTTAATGGCTTGATGCACTAGTACATATAGGTGGAAAATACAACACTATACTTCGACAATTTGATTGTACTGTCTTATTTTACTTACATTTTTGTATTTTTTTTTAAAGCTGTGATTTTCATAAGGTATTTGACGAACACAATTGTCGTCGGATATTTTTTTTTGGATATCCGATGAACATTAGTAAATATATTATTAATAAAAAATTTCAATGTATGTCATAAATAAAATATTTTATTATGCAAGGTTAATAATATTGACATGTATTTAAATATATTAATAAAAGAATGATATTTTAATATAGACAATGTGATTTATAAATGAAAATATATCTATGTCCATATTTAAGTAAATATTTCAATGTCACCTATATATTATATAAAATATTTAAAAAAATATATTTTTATCGCCAAAAAATTGATCCACCTTGGTGGGTTTGAAGTGGGTTTACATTGTTGTCAAGTTGAAACTAATCATCATGATCTTCCTCTTCTCAATAACATATGCTAAATTTTCCATATACACGAAATAGAGTTATATGAGAACCTTATCTATAGATGCCACATTTATTATGAGATTCAGGGGATGTTCTATTATCTGTATCAATATTTGGATGGGTTGTTGTCTACATTATTTCAATACATGTCTAGCCCTTTTTATAAGGGAGGTCCTTTGATTTAGATATTTATATAAGGCCTTATGTGGTCTTCCCCTTTTGAACTCACCTCCTTCCATGTTTCCTTCTCTACTTAGAGCCAAAATTGACATGACTGATTGACACTTAAAAATAACTACCTTGGATCTCATGGACAAAAAATGGAGATCAAACTCTTTGAAGCTTAGGAAACAGTTTCTCATACTCTACTTAATATATAGGTGGTAGGGTTTCATTATTTTCCATTTTCTGGGAAATCTCACCCAAAAAGTCAACCATTAAAGAATCAATCCTATGTTAAATCACACCTACCTTCTCATTTTTAAGATCTCTATGAGCTTTCACCTATGACTATTAAAGTCAATTCCCTCTAGCACCTCGAATGGTGGAATAGAAAGCATTGCAATAGGAGGTAAACTCCATTCCCCTTCACCTTTGTCAAGACCTCTAAAGAAACCTACAATATATATTCCTTTTTTGACTCAACATGAAGTTTTGATTTTTTCCATTTCCTTTGCATACCCTCCCTTTAAGGGGATCCTTGTAAGAAGAGATCACAGTTGAAATATTATGACAAAAAAATGAGACACACCATCTCCTTACAGGGTTTTAAGGGATGGGTATTGAAAAATAACCATCTTATCCCCTATAGCCCTTAAGACCTTAACAACACAAAAATGAAACAACAAACATATTACATGGACCCAAAGATAGATCTCATTGTTCAAGGCCAAACCCAAATAGAAAGAACCACATATTGTATTAAGCATTCACATCGAGTTTTGGTAAATTAAAGGACCTCCTTTCAATATTGTGATCTTGTTTTTAGCATTCTCAAATGCAAGGTTTAAAACCCACATTAAAGAGGGGATATTTACACCTTAGCCTTTGCAACCTTTGCCCAAGATGAATCTATCTAATGGACTAGCTTGGATATGCCAGGTCTTGGATTTTGAGTGCCTAAGAAATTCTTTTGAGGCCAACTCCCTAGCCCCAACTAAAATTTAGTCCTATTGAAGAGAAAACTTGAAAAATCCTCCTAAAATGAGACATTTTTCCTTCCTTTTGGTTAAATTACAACAAACCTTACTGCCTTTTCTTTCTTATCTTCCTAAAAAAAAATCATTAATCTTATATCATAAACACTTTATATAAGTAAGCATTGTAATCATTTTCCTCAACTCATGGGGTACCTTTACACCTTAACCCATGTAAGTGTACCTAAGTCCATGATACAACCCATCACACTATAATATGGTTAATTGTATCTTCAAAACTAGGGCATAAGAGACCTTACAATGCAAAATGGTTAAGGCATCTCAAAATTGTGGGTTTTTTTCTTCATGGAACACATTCTATCAAGTGCTCATCAAACACAATGCACTAACATCACTAATGCACACCAAAAGTCCAAGATACCCTTAAGATGTGGCATGCATACAAGCACTTAGACTACACCTCCATAAAATTCACCTTCCACTTTGGAGGTATGAAAATAGTAATATTCTAACCCAATATGGCCTATTTGTTGGATTTGTATAATTTGCTCCTTATCAAATCCTTGCACCTCCTTGGCACTCCATGAAAAATCTACTCCAATGGTCACCTTCCAAGTTCCAATACCTCCTTTTGCAACATGACATAACCACTTGTATATGTTGCAAAAAACTTGCCAACTTCTTTAGTGGGTTGCACATCTATTTCACATTTCTTCTTCATCTTGCAAAGTGGTAGTGCCAAGGAGAGGGTTAGGGGAAATTTTAAGGATGGAAATTTATTTTGAAGTTTAGAAACCTTGGTGAATATCACTAGTACATAATATACAATTTGTAAAATATTTGGCAATGCTTTTGTAAAAGTATTCAAATTTATAATAATTTTTTATAGTCTCTATATAAATTTTTGGCAATTTTTAAGGTAAAACATTTTTATACTATAAAATTTGGGCGAATAATTTTTAGAAAAAAACAAAAATTAATGAATCTTTTTTGGAAAAAGCATAAAAAATTAGCCCACTTGCGAATATTAGCCCCTAAAATTTCCCCTATAGAGGGTATGAACTTTGATCGAGGAATGTTCACTTAGTACCATTGCCAAGTTGCCTTTATGCATCTCATCAAATGTCTTAAGTTTGCTTCACAACTTCTCATGGTGCTTGACTTGTATACACCTCTGAGTGAGACTACATCCCCCAACCTCTCTAATTATTCCACCTCTTAAATCCTTGTTAGATTCTTCTTAGACCTACACTCATGCCCCAAGAAAAACATAACACTGGCATCCCAAATGTGCATGCTCGTTCCATTTTTAATTCCTTGTTGAAACCACATTATTGAAGGAATTTAACAAACTAAGAAAACACTCATACAATAAATAGCAGAAATATAGAAAAACTAGACATGGCAGAAAAGGCCTCAGCCTTACAACATTCCTCACATTCTCATTCTTAAAATAATGTTTATGATACATATAAATACATGAGGACGTTTGTCTCAAGATAGTGCGTCTATCTTGAAAAAACTTGGTTGAGATATTTTCTCAACAAAACACTAATCTAGGAGCCTAATTAGTTGGAGATAATTTCTTAACCAACTAAGCCTAAACTGACTCCTAACCATGAGGAACAAACTCAATCTAGAAAGGTAGGATTAAATCCAACTTTCTTGATTTTAATTAATTTAATTGTTTTCATCACATGAGAGTGAGGCTAACATTCACCCCCTCAATGATAAGTCCAAAATAAGAATGAAGAACCATCTTCCAAGTTCTCATGTTGATCCTAAAAAACGCTGCATGAAAAACTGCCAAAGATGGACGCTGAAAAAACTCCAATCAGAAGAGAACATGAGTCAGCTGCAAGTCTGAGTCATCTCTGAAATTTTGCTTGAAAATTCCATCATGTGCTAAGCTGCAAAATGATCCATCTTTCCTTTACTTTCAATCAACATCCTTTGTCCACTAATAAAATGTTGATGAAACCCACTGGCGAATTTGCTTGTCCACTGACAAAATAGTGAGAATGCCCACTGGCAAATTTGTTGATGTTGAAAATGCCCACTGGTTGATTTGATGTTGATGAACGCCCACTGGCTAATTTGACGATGCCCACTGGGTGATTTGTTGATGATGCCCACTGGCTGATTTGAAGATGCCCACTGGCTGATTTGTTGATGATGCCCATTGGCTAATTTGAAGATGATGTTGTCAAGACTTTCAGTCTGACAACCACCCTTAATTCCATTATCATTTCCCCCCTTTGTCAGCTGAAAGGAGAGACAATCATCTACACTTGATTTTTGAACGTTGAACACCCCCCTTTAGGTGTGGGAGAGTTTCATTGTTGTACTCCCGCTTTTAGGTGCATGAGAGTACCATCTTCAATTGATTGTTGGCTACAATAGTTGAGTTTGAATTCTGTTGTAAAATTATACAATCATTTTATTGTTGACGACCATTCCCAAGGATCAATCCATGCATAATTGATCTTTAATCTGGCAGGTTGGTCTCGTTTGCAACATTTCTATGATGAGTGATTCTGCTTGCCATAATGGTGACAAGGATGGAGATCAAAACATTGATCTTTCATGTGACCTTTTCTTTGACAATGTTTGCATGTGGGTTTGTCTTCAACCTTCTCATCGCTTGTTGATGTTATTTGATCAAGAAATCCTGCACTAATGAACTTGATCGGCTTAGAATAATCAGGGTTATGCAAGTTGTTTTCATCTTTGTCATATCCTAATCCTCATCGATTTTTGTTACTTTGAAGTTCTTCCCACGACTTGATGATTGGTTTGGAAGAAGCAAGTTCAATTTGATCATGAACAACTTCTACACTTGAAGTTGTTTGAATGAGTGATTTGGAATCAACATCTTTATCTTCACCTGTATGGTTGAATGACTTGGAAGCATCACTCTTTTGTTGCAACTCATCTCTTTGTAGTTGCGATTCTAGTTGAAGGAACTCACTTGTTTCATGTGCTTGTTGTAGATTCATTGAAATATCACCAAGAGTTGCTTTGTTGATTTGTACCATGTCTTTAGCAGTTGAGAGGATCAAATTGTTAAGAATCTTTAATATTGAATGCTTTTCGGATGTGAACTTGTTGGAACTCACGCTCGCTTGCTTGGTTTAACCAGTTTCAGGCTTGCTTGACATTGTGAACTTTGCACTTGCTTGAACTCACTCTCTTGATTGATCAAAAGAAGGGTGTCAAATAATATTGAAAATGCACCCAAGAGATTAACGCTTACAATGATTGAACGAGTCAGTTAAAAAAACAATGGATTCACTTGATTTAATTGATTCCCTATCAATTCAAAGCTTGGGTGTCGGTTTCAACAGAGAATACACCCTTACAATTCAACTCAATTTGAATTTGATCAAACTTACAAATTATGATTTGCAAGTTACAGTTTTGTATTGATCTTATTAAAAAATGGTGCAAGTGCACTTTCCAAAAAATTGTTGTTGAATTGATGCAAATGTTGTTGATGTAGATGACAACTTCAATAACTTGATTGGATGTTGATGTTGAAATGTCTTTGACAACTTGATTATGTATTGCTGCTTCTTGATTATTTATAGTTCACTTGATTACATAAGCTTGAATGAAAATGATTATGTGCATGCAATTTGCTAATATGTTGTGTGCTACATGTGTACCAAATTAGAAGGATACCACATGAAGGTTAGTGTCAAAACTAGACATAAAACAAAAACAATATCAAGAATCATGCGCGATCACAAACACTCTCACAGTGTACCTAAGATCCCCTTATTCAATTTCGAATGGATCTAGGACATTTCAACACCACACAAAAATTATGTCTTTATTAAATATTGAAGTACATCAACCTTCACAACATCTGCATTGAAACTTCTCAAGCACAAAGTTTGAAAACTCCTTGAAACAATTTGTCAGCTGCCTCTTCGTGCCGAAGATCGGAAAAAACTAAGTTTTAGGAGGAATTTGAAGAACTTGGAAAGAAGTATGATGGCATACTACGAGAAGAGCAGCGTTTATTTGAGCTGAAGAAAAGAAATCTTGAATCAATTTATTTCCAAATTGATTTAAACCATCTTCTTGCTGAAGCATTCAAATTGCATGCTAGGCGACAGAAGAATTCCACATCATCAGTGTTTGGCGGAGACCAGTTCCTTGAAATATTATCGAGGTCTCACTTGAACTTGCAAAATCATAGGTAAACTTTGAGTGTACGAAGGAGGAGTTCAATTTGGTGTATGGGAAACTTTCAGAAAAAAGCTTGAATTTATACAGAAGGATACCATCCACAGCTGAGCGTGGAAGTAACTCACAAATTAGAAAATCAGCAAACTGGAACAATGCAGACAATATATATTCAGACAATAATAGAGCATGTAATGATGATTATGCCAGAAAACTTACGCATTTCAGCTCAAGCCAATCAGTAACTGACTTGCACAACTCCATTGGATTAGATGTTCATCCACATGAAAGAATGGAAGGAACTGGCAATTTCACTTGGAGCTCTCGATTCCACGGCGCGGCTCAATGGAGCAGCCGCACCCTCTTACCTATTTAAAGTTTGAGAATAGGTCAAAGCTCATAGAAAACCAGGAACTCAGGGAGAAAGTGACACTACATATCACGTGGAAGAGCACATGAACTGTCATCCAGAGAAACCTATTTTGACTGTCAGAGAGCACGAAATTGATCTACCTAATCAGTTTGATACTGCTGAGTTTGATTCTGATTTTCGATCTAAAGAGTTATCTCAGTGCCAGATGAATGGTTTGCCTTCTGAAAAATGCATAGAAAAGTGTGAAAACATACATGCCATCATGCAGAAACAACAGTCAGAAGTACCAGTATTAGTCCTTTTCTGACCTAAATTTTGAACCAAGAACAGGCCTTTCATCAGCGAAGGCGCTCGATCTTCCACGAAATGGAATGGAGAGTGCAAGCACAATGCCTTCATCATTAGATGTAGATAAAAGTAGGTCATAAGGTCATAAGTCCAGTCATCTGCACTGGTTTCTAAATGTTGTTGGCTCCACGCGCTATTGGCTCAAAGCACAAGTCAATTCTAGAATGCAGCAACAGGCAGCATGCAACAATTTTTCCATACGGGGGACCACGTAGTTCTGATGTCAAGAGGTGGTGTTTGATGAAAGAAGAAAATACATGCCTGTTGACTCTACCAGACTATTGGAAATTGTAGGAATGGAGTCCACGAGAGCTGGTCACCAGGGTTTCAGGACGGTCGATCCTGAACGCCGCCACGAAGAGGGGTTTTTTGTAGAGGGTTCGAGTCTCAGAAGAGTGTTTTCCACGCCGGGCCACCGATCAGCCCAAAGCACTGTTGCAACCGCCGCATTGTGTTCGATCCACGATCAACGACCCCAATCTGCAGCGAAAGTGCTCAGACGAATGCAACGACTGCCACAACAATTGACTGGTCCATGATGTCCCACAAACAGAATTTCAAAGAGCTATTGAACACATAGATATGGTATTGAACAACGCTTCCAATAGATTGAATGATATAAATCTTCTAAATGCAAATAACATGACTCTCTACGATACACAGGGCCTGCAACATAATACACAAAGCAAATCGGTCAATAGCACTGCATGGAGCACACATCCTCTTCTCAACACAGACTGGCTCTCACCTCCTTGCATCCTCTCACAGACCACTCTTCTGTTGCGCAACTGGAGCTCGATCATTCTCAGCCACAATGGCTCACCACTCTATAATCAAGTAAGCTGATGCGTTTGGATGAGACGTAGCATTGTTGCAAAGACTGTATTATATTCCTCAGGCGTGCTCAGAGGAGGTCTGAACTTGATTCTTAGAATCTTTGCTTAATTTAGATAAATATACTCTCCTTCAATCCTTTGAAGGAACAACAATAATCTATCTGTTTACTTACAGAAACTCTGCTGCTCTCTGTCTCCGTCTCCGTCTCTGGTTTGCAGCACCTTTTCCTTCAAAGGGCAGTTAGGAATTTTTCAAGCCCGAAAGCAATAGCTTCCCACGTTGTTGGATACCCTCACATGGGCCCCGAGAGAGAGCTCAAGTTTGCTCTGGAGTTCTTCTGGGATGCCAAAACATCTGCTGCAGCTTTCGAGAGTATGGCTAAGGAACTGAGGGCTTCGATCTTGAAGTAGATGGTAGCCACAGGAGTCAAAATGATTCCCAGCAACACTTTCTCGTAGTATGATCAAGTTCTGGACACCACTGCCATGCTTGGAGCTGTTCCTCCCAGGTATGGCTTCCACTGCCATGCTTGGAGCTGTTCCTCCCAGGTATGGCTTCACTGGCAGTGAGATTGGATTCGACACCTTTTGCAGCCAACAATCACTCAAACTCGGAGGTCCAATAGCATTGGTCTAAATCAAAACACACAGACTTCAACCACAAAAAAATGTCTCTTTCTCTAATAACTTTACGTAGTATCCCATTATTTCATAGACAAACATTCGCACATAGATTATCTCTCATTCAACCTTGGTCACCTTGGTCTGGTACCAAATAAAGAAATTTAACAAACTAATAAAACACTTATAACATAAACAGCAGAAATATAGAAAAACCAGACATGGTGGAAAATGCCTCAGCCTTACAACATTCCTCACATTCTCATTCTTAAATAATATTTATGATACATATAAATACACGAGGAAGTTTGTATCAAGATAGTGCATCTATCTTGAAGAAAATTGGTTGAGATATTTTCTCAACAAAACACTAATCTAGGAGCCTAATTAGTTGGAGAGAATCTCTCAACCAACTAAGCCTAAACTCACTCCTAACCATGAGGAACAAACTCAATCTAGAAAGGTAAGATTAAATCCAACTTTCTTGATTTTAATTAATTTAATTGTTTTGGACTTATAATTGTTTTCATGAGATGAGAGTGAGGCTAACACTTATCACAACGCTTAAAATGAAATGTTCACATCTTAAGGAAAAACACCTACTTTTCTTATAACAATCTAAAATATGTGGGTGATTAAGAGAGAAATCCATTTCCTCAAGATGAAAACATATGGTCTTAAAACCCCATTGACACAACAATTTGAATATATTTAGCCTACAAAAGGATACGTACCCTACTCCTTCCAAATTTGTCATATGAATTTTAAGAAATTAAATCTTATTTTTAACTATTAAATCCACTTACTATATACTCTCTTTTATTTGCACCCACCTAATATACAATAACACTTAAATGTTTTCAATACCACCAAGTTAAGAGAACTTGTTTCCCTAAAGTTGTACCTCCATAAACTTTAAGAGCAAAATCATTGCATAGAAACCACAACCTTAAAATTAAATTATTATAAATATCAACTAATATGTGAACGCAACAAAAACATGTAAGAACCCTTAGTTTCTCAAATACAACAAAAAATTGATGTAAGTGAAAATAAAATATTATCTCTATTGTTTTATCACGAAGAGAAATTTCAATGTTTTTGAAAGAGTTGAGCTTTAATTTTGCTTTACAAAACCCCTCCTAACCCAACTTCGTTTACGTTATCTGTTCACTTTTCACAAGATGGAAGCGAAAACAAGATCACAAAGAGTTGTGATTTGGGATTTTACCATGGGAAGACCCAATATCATACCTCACAATGGGATCTTTAGTCCGTTGATGATGCCATGATATTCCATTTTTAACTTCAATGAATTTCCACCCCACATTCACATTCAGTCTTCACACAAAGAGTACACACACTTCAGGTATCGGTTCAAAATCCATTGTTTTTTTTGTAGCCACATTTGAATCTTTAGGCTTTAATCTCTATGCTGCATTATTATATTGTTTGCAAGGATGGCATTGGAATTTGATGAGTTCAGGAGGCCATTTAATATAGTAAAGGAGCATGATCAAAATACCCGAGTAAGAGGCTTAGATGCTCAAAAGGCCAACTTTGCGGCCACCAGGGTCATTGCGAAAATCCTCCACACCTCACTCATCCCTAAGGGAATGAACAAGATGCTCCAGAGCATCAATGACGATGTCACAATTAGTAAGATCATGTTCTATTTATTCATTCACTATTTCTGGATTGGTGAAACCCCTTAAAAATTATGAAAATAAATAGAATTTACTTTAAAAATGTATGATTCATAAGTAGAAATTTATTTAAAAATTTTGTAGATATTCTGCAAGGAGTAAAATAAGAAAATACTTTGCGATATGATCACTTTTTCTCACAAACTGCAAGGCCCACCGAGCTATATGCTCTACATATGTTGTTTCCTACTTATGAAAGTTCTTGAAATTGGTGAATGTGTTGAGATGTTACTAACATTGAGACATAGGTGCTTTACAAGGATCTACTTGGTGTAGAGGTACTTTTCTAAGGGTTCTGTCCCTTCAAACCATACCAATTTTTACACTTTTACAAGTCGGCCATGTTTATGTTAGTTTAATATTTTATATTGAAAAACTAGTCCTACTTTACTTGTTCATCAACTTAAAGAAAAATTATAGGTCAACTCCAACAAAATCAAAATGTCAACAAATTTGTGGGTTATGTTGGAATTGCTCCAAATACAATCACACATGTATATATAATCACATATTTTCCTTTTTAGATCTTGATCCGTTGAACAAAGAGGTCCATTGCCTGCATAATTCTATTCCATACCTCCATTTCAACACTCATAGACAACAATCTTCTTAATTCATCACTTGTTTGCGCCTTAGGGTCCCTATTGGTTTCTATATTTTGATGGAGCAACCTTTGACACCTTTCAACATAGAGATGCTACTGTTGGATAGCAATCTCCACAATTGTCTTACACCAAAAATATAAATGGCTATCATATATCAAAACAAGAAGCAATAACATATGAAGATGTTGCAGACCATAAACTCTGTGCATTGAATCAATTTCTTGTTCTTTCATGGTAGTATTCAACCAAGGGTCAAACATGAACACATCAATGATATCAATTAGATCCATACTTACTCATGTATCTTCAAAATTTTCCAAGAGGAAAGTGTTGGAAAATTGATTAGGGCAACGTGTTTAACTTTACATTTTCCTTTCTTGATATTTATCTGTGATTATTAGGTTCTTCTTAAATTTATTATAATTATGTTCTTCTGATCAAATAAATGCAAAAACAATAAAGATTAAATGAACACAAGATATAGGCTCCACACCAAGGAAAAACCCCAAAACTTGGGGAAAACCCGAGCAATCTCCTTCTTTTAGAATCAATCAAAATGAGACCTCTAAGACCTAAATGCCAACGCCAAACCTCCTCAAAGATTCAAGTATTTCTTTCAAGAGTCAAAATCCAAATCAAGAAGTCTCTCTTCTACACTTTCAGGGTCTAGGCCCTCTAAACATATCCTCCCACTTCAGTCTATACGGGTGACCGCCACTTCGGGCTTGAATGAGTGACTATAACTCAGATCATCCTACAACTTCTATCTTGAATGGGTGAATTCAATAGAAAAAATAGTGAACTGTCCAAGGCTGCTTCTTTCACATGTTTCTCACCATCCTTATGCTCATATTCACCTTGGATTGAACCACACATTTATTTTTCAAACCAGTTGAGCTATTCATCAATATGTACACTTCTTTGAAGGTCAAATGCTTCATCTTCAAGGCCGATTTGAGCAAGGTAAGGCCAACTCAAGCTTGGAGTGGTATAATGGCTTGTACATTAGTTACATGATTACAATTTTCCAAATAAGTTCTTTACATTGACACCTAGACTCATGATAATCATAAAATAATTTTAATTAATGCTTTGACATAATGAAAAAATGTAATAAGCATGAAATTATTTCCAAAAATAAATTTTCTTTCTTCTTTACATCATATGACAATAATGAAGGTTGAACCTAGTTACTTTTCCAACACTCCCTCTTAACTAGGGAGGTATTCATAATGACTGAACAAGTCCATCTCAAATTGAAATATTCTCATATGAAGGGATCCATATTGATAAGCATCACTCATCATAGCCAACATTGTCATGTTACCCAGGGCCTTGACAGGTACAATCTATCTCTCACAAGATCAGAGCACAATAGTGGGAGGCATTTCATAAGACACCATACCGCCTCATCATGGTACATACTTCACAAGATAGAGAATTTTATTCACTAAATTTGTACATAAATTATCTCCTCAACCTGCAACCTCTCAAGCTTATGCCCAAAATTCTTCTAGCTAGCCTGGCTAACCTCCTCCTTGATTCGACCTTTAAGAGAGAATCCTATTGGATTGTTTAAGTTATGTATGCTCATATTCTTTCTTCATTGCTTGGGTTCTTCAAACCAAATCAAAAAATTTGTCTTTTCTTCTCCTTCTTAATGTATAATTTCCATGAAATTTTGATTTGCTGATAAGAACAACCTGAAAAACACTTTCCTTTCTTACAAACACAAAATTTCTCTACTATATTTGTAGCGGAATTAGGAACAGAAATAAAAACATGATCACACAAATGAACAACACAATTTTTATAGGGAACCCAATTGGGAAAACCCTTTGCTTGATTATTGAGAATTTATTGAAGAAAATTGAGCAGTAGATCTCTTACAATACAATTGTTTCAATCTAAAAACAACCTTGTTTTCCTTGCTTAAACTAAGCTTAAAACCTTTTGCAATAATTCCGATCTCTTCTTTCTTACTCAAGGAATTCATCCTTCTCCAATTCCCACAAGCCTTTCCTATGCTCATACTCCTTGCACAAGCTCCACACACAACCTTGTGCTTTCTACTGCTTGGTCTCGCCAACTCGCGATCACCAAAACAATGATTAAAATTGTGCCATCATTCCTTCTTTTAAAGAAATTTGAATGGAATTTTTTTGTGAATTTTCTAACTAAGGAAAGTGCTTTTGTGATTGATGAGTTAGCATGAGTTAACTACTCATGCAACTCGTGTTATTTCAACTCAACCACTTGAAACTCAATCATTCATTCTTTTCCTCAATCAACACACACTAAAAGACCAAAACCTTGACCTTCGATGTAAACACATCAGTTAACTGCCACTTAAATAATCCTATTTTTTAGGGATTGATTCCTAAATTATAGGAACTTGTCCTAATTTATAGGGAATCTCTTAATTTTAGGAAGTCAAGTCATGCACAAGAAGGAACTTATTTTGGCTCCTATGACTAAGACACAAATCAAGGAACTCTTTTCTTGCTAATATTTTCAACACTTGATGTGCTTGGTCATCTAGGGCATGTGAAGTATTTTGGTTTCCTTGCAACCCTATTCTTCAAGGAGACTCAATCAATAGAGATATTCTAGCTACCTATCACATTGACCTTAGCTCTGATACCATATTGGAAAATTGATTAGGGAAGCATGTTTAACTTTACATTTTCCTTTCTTGACATTTATTTGTGATTGTTAGGTTCTTCTTAACTTGATTATGCTTATGTTCTTCTCATCAAATAAATTCAAAAACAACAAAGATCAAATGAACACAAGATATAACCTCCATGCCAGGGAAAAACCCCATAACTTGGGGAAACTCAAAACAATTTCTTCTTTTAGAATCAAATCAAAATGACACGTCTAAGACTAAAATTCCAAAGCCCAACCAACTCCTAGCTTCAAGTCTTTCTTTCAAGAGTCAAAGTCCAAATCAAGAAGTCTCTCTTCCACACTTTGAGGGTCTGAGCCCTCTGAACATATCCTCCCACTTCAGTTTATATGGGTGATTGAAACTCCAATCTTATATGAATGACTGTAACTCGGATCATCCAACAAATTTGATCTTGAATGGGTGGCTTCAACAAAAAAATAGTGAACTCTCCAATGATGCTTCTCTCATATGTTTCTCATTGTCCTTATGTTCCTATTCACCTCAGATTGAACCACACATTTTTTTTCGAATGACTCGATCTCTTCATCAATATATAAATTTCTTTGAAGGTCAGATGCTTCATCTTCAAGGTCGACTTGAGCAGAGTAAGTCCGACTCAAGCTTGGAGGGGTATAATGGCTTATACATCAGTTACATGATTACAATTTTCCAAATAAGTTCTTTACATTGACACTTAGAATTAGGATGATTCTATAAGCATTTTAATTAATGCTTGAACTAATGGAAAAATGTAATAAGCATGAAACCCATGCCAAAAATATTTTTTTTCTTTCTTCTATACATCAAATGACAATAACGAAGATTGAACCTAGTTACTTCCAATAGAAAGTCAGGTTGTTTAGATTACTTGGCATGAATGCTGTAGTGGACACAACTCGCTTCTTTGGAGGCATAGACCCATCATATACACTTTTGCTATTGATCCAAACTAATCTTATATGTTGCGGCCTCTAATAGTATTTGAAATGCTTTCCTAAAACTTCAGATCTAGGCCAATAATACCCTTATTTTAAGAGTAATGCTAAGCTGAACACCTCCATAATTGAGTGTTACACTCGGTGTAGAATCTTATATTTCTCGACACACTTTTTTATACAATAACTACCTTCTTTCTGTTGTTCTATTCTCAAGAATATAGTGAGGAAAATTAGAGCCTAAGCAGTGTCTAGTGTAACTCTCACTCAAGAGTTCCAAGTCAATCTCTTACCACTATCATATGCAAAGTGTAAAATATCATGGAGAGTTCCATTGTCGAGATATTCATAAACAAGAAGGTGCTTCCCATGCTCTACAAAGTTACTATATTTCCCATACTGCAACTCTGCTATATGGCTCAATAAGAAAGCTTTGTGTCTTCAACCTTTGATTTAAATAACATGAAAGGTGTCCAATTATAAATCACTCCATTGTTCTATGACTATCTCTTTTCATCCATCTTGATAATTCAATATTAAAATCACTTGTTGCATTGACATGCTTTTCCTCGGCATAGTTGAGCAAGTGGAGTGTTCCAACCTGGTTTCAACCTCCATAAGTGATTGAAGGGGTGGAGAGGAAAGTGCTTCCTTGTGCGGAACAAGGGGTTTTGGTGCACTATCCAACCTCTAAAGGCTCTTAAGTGAAAAATAAACATCAAATCATATCCTCTAAAGTGGGCATTGTACTCCAGAGCATCCAAGGCATCACTTAGGAGAAGCTCCAAAGTGGACAATTAAAGGGTTGTCCCTTCCTTCAAAAAAGGAATTAAGTAATCTCAAAGTAGATCAATGGGCTTTGACAGGCCAACTCCAACCCCATGTCACCATACAAGTGTTGACATTAGTGCTACAAAAATTATTCTGAAGTATTTCATCTTACACTAATTCATAAGATGGATGCGCAAAGGGGTTCTAGAACGAGCTGCTTAGTTTTCATTGCCACATTTAAGACTTTTCAAAGGGATTTGTCCCTTCAAACCATACAAATTTTTACACTCTCACAAGTCAGCCCTATTCCTGTCAGTTTATATTTTGTCTTGAAAAGGTAGTCCTGCATTACTTGTTCAATAATGTCAAGAACACTTATAGGTCAACTCTAACAAAATGTTAACAAATTTGTGGGATAGGTTGGCCTTGCTCCAAATACTATCACACAGGTATATATAATCACATATTTTACTTTTTATATCTTCATCTATTGAACAAAAAGTTCTCATGCCTGTATAATTCTATCCTAGACCTCCATATCAGCACTCATAGACAACAATCTTCTTAATTCTTCATTTGTGTGCACCTTAGGGTCCTTGTTGGTTGCTCTATTTTGATGGAGAAATCCCTAAAAGCACACCTTTTACCACATAGATGATGCTGTTGGATAGAAATCTCCCCAGGAGTCTTACACTAAACATATACATGCTTGCTATATATTGCAACAAGAAGCATTAACATATGAAGATGTGGCAGACCCTAAACTCTGTGCATTCAATCCATTGTTTTTTATTTCATGGAAGGATTCAACCAAGGGTTAAACATGAACACATCAAAGGTGGTAATTAGATTAATCCTTACTCTTGTAGCTTCAAAAATTTCCAAGAGGAAATTTGGGTTGTTTGGCTTACTTGACATGATGTTGTAGTGGATGCAGTTTGCTTCTTTGGATTCATAGACCCACCCTCTACACTTCCTTTATGGATCCAAACTAAGCTTATATGTTGTAGCCTCTAATAGTCTTTGAAATGCTTGCCTAAAAATTTAGATATGGGTCAACAATACCCTAAATTTAAGAGTAATGCTAAGCCTGACACCTCCATAATTGAGTGTTACACTCAGTGTACAATATTATATTTATTTCGTCATCATTGGAGAGGATATGCAATAGGATTAAGTATGATAGAAACTTGATCACTTCTAGAAAAATATTTGTATGCTTTAGTTTTTCTTCTATACTTATTGCATTGAGGGAATAATAGTGTATTCTACTACCCAGGTGAATGTGGGGGTGGTTCATCAACTCTTCGTGTAGAAGTGCATTGAATAGGGACACTAGCCCAACCCGCCTAAATATTAATCTGACATGCACACACTATAGGATGCATATATCAAACTTAATATATGATATCTTGAGGTGCATATCCCGGTTTATGACGAGTTTGGGCTAATTTGTATGGTACTATTACATATGTACTTTTGTGTGTACAATTTATGAAAATGGAAAAATATGAAGATGTAGGATGATATTAGATCACTAGGCAGCAAAAGTAGAATTACAATTGGGCTCTCATTATGAGCTGGTTAGGTAAACAACTGGTTTAGAACATAAAGTGTTTAACTTATGGAAAAACAAATATTTAGGTGCTCAACTCTGGGTTGTTCGGAGCAGTGATTACATTAACAACTTTATTACTATGAGAAGAATCAAGCTAAACCCTGATGGGAACTTGAGTTCCTATGGCTATCATGAGAGCTCTACATCCTGTCATGTTGGATGTAGTGCAGTATAATACCAATGCCTTTTTCATGGATGGTGTGGGAATTTTGGGCTGTAAATTTACAACAACATGAGACCTTTTTGCATGTTCCCATCTAAAATTTTTGTTGCACTGGATCTAAGAGATCCAATGCAAGGATGCAAAAGAGAGCAGGACGTTGACATCGTGACTGTAGAAACAACAAGAGGATGGTAGAGTTGGAGCATATATATATTTTTTCTTATCCTCTAGAGTCTGATGACTTCTATGGAGGGATTTTAGATTGGCAACAAAACTATCTCAAGAGTGAGAGATGCATTGCAACCAATCTTAAATGATGGTTTAGGAATGTGCCACTTTAAGATAACAAATTTTACTAGTGCATATCAATCCATAACAATTATAAGAACATATCATATTAATGTATGTGGTGAGAAATTCTTTCTGCTTCCGCTTCCAGTGATACAAACAACCACATATTCAAGTACAATCAAAGTATCTATCACTGGAAATACACTAGTTGTTATGGTTCTGCTTGCCCTTGTAATCATCAAGATAAGATTTTGGTGGTATTTATGTAGAAAAAATCATAGCTTTGGAGGATTGTCAGCTCAATACACACTTTTAGAGTATTCTTTTGGAGCTCCAGTTCAGTTTTCTCACAAAGATATTCAACAATAAATGATGAATTTTAAGGAGAAGGTGGGTTTAGGTGGCTTTGGGACAATATACAAGGGTACGTTTCCAAAATAACAGAAGCATGTCCTCCAATTAGGTAAGCTATGCAAGAACTGAAAATAAGTTCTCTTATTATATTTGAGAGAAATTGATGGGCCTACATTGTAGTGTAAATTAAAAAGGATGGCTCAAAATAGACGTCATGCATCCAACCCACCGTTTATGAACAAGTACATATTTTAATTCCAAGAAAGCAAGTGACAAGAGTAACCAAAATAGGGACTTATAATGAAGTCACACACTAATAATATTTTATAACCGAAGGAAAAGATAGAGTGAGATACTAAATTAATCTGTTGAGCAACACCATTACATGCACAGTCTTAGGTTATTATTATAAAAATATAAATTGAAAACTAAGTTTGTTACCTCTAGTATGAAATGATCGTTAGGAGCTACATAATATAAAATACTGAAGGTTCCTTGGGTCTCTACTATTATAGAGAATGATTTTGAACTACAAAGTTATGTTATAGAAGTCCTTTTATGATAGGAGTACATGAAGTCTACCAATTATACAATGCATATTTTTTTATTACATCTACTATTGGACTACAAAACAAGACTAAATACATCATATCTAGGTTCTTTTGGGGAGGTTATTCAACATACATCTCCATAGTTAGGCTAATTGACCCTAGAGTAGGAGGGTGGTGACCTCATTGTAAGTAGGAATAATGTGCAAAATGTAGAAAAAAAATTTCAACTATGAGCATGTGTTCTTCCTCCATAACTTTGGAAGGAATTGTGCTAATTTCTCCTTGGATAAAATTCTTCCACTCAAAGCTTGAGTTGGTCAATAATTTTCATGCTACAATACGTAACTTATACATCCTCAGCCTCATGCGTTTGACTTCAAAACTAAAACTGCAATGCATTCATAGGTTGAACCCATTTTATTAAGATGTTTTAAGTTAAGTAAATTCTTGTATTCCTTCATTAAGTAGAGATCTCTACTCTTTATTAGGCAGAGATACTTCATTCTAATGAATAGGAAGAAATCAATTGAAACATAGCTGAAATTATGCTCTACCTTAAGAGCATCATATAATATATTTGCTTGCATGGGAGAGACTTCATGAACCTGTAAAAATGAGAATATGGAATAAGTAATTCCAAACCCCCGAGGGTTATTTGTCCATATATTTGTAGAAAATTAGTCAAATGAAAACAAGACGATTCAACTTCAAGTCTGTGTAGATAAATCCTAGTAAAGAAGCTACTTGTATACATAAATTCAAACAAAAAACCAACATTAAGGGTAATATATTTCATTTTTAAATGATTAATGTTTTTATTAAGCAATAATTCCTAATTAGAAATCACATATTACATTTTGACCAGACAAATTATGCAGCTGTCTATCTTAGGTTAGCTTGTGATATGTAGGTTAGCTTGTGATGTGATTCCTTTGAAACCTTTTGATATGCACAGTAACTAACATATATTGTTCCAGCAAGCATATCATGGATACATTAGAAAACTACACATTCTATTGAAAACCCAAAAAGTTACTTCAACAAGATTACGGGTTGGTCACATTACCTTATTCATACCTATCCACATCACTCCCTCTGTGCATGGATGCATGGTTAGGGAACATTTATACTAATAGAAATGCTTTCGATTCAAATGGAGCTCTTTTCGATCCACACCACTTGTTATATCCACTGGGTGATTCCTTTCAAAAGATTGTATGTATAGCCAAAATTGTTTGTATGGTAGAAGACAACATGAAAAAATACTGGAAGCATGAATATGGGTATTGCAGTGATTTTCTGTTCGACATAAAAGTTATTTACACAATGCTAATAATGCTTAAATTATAGTTTAAAAACTTTGGAAACAAAATTTATCACCTGGAGAAGAACTATATTTTACGACCCAAATAGTCAGCTATGTATCATTTACCAGGGCTATAATTTTATGGTTTGCCAAGCCCCTTTAATTTACATATTTTGAAAATTAAACTTCTTAGCTAACCTAGATAAACCGGTTCACCGGGGCATATAAACTATATAAAAAAATGCTTCCCAGTCTGACAAATTATTACAAAATTTATCCAGATTTACAAATTTTCAACCTATTTTTTGCACTTCCATTCCTCATTCTCGAGGGTAAGAGTTTTAGAACAATTTTTTAGATAGGATCATGGGTAGTTGTTGAAACATTGGACCTATGGTTCAGGGCTTAATATATGGATAGGGTGCACATCATGGAGTATATAGATTAGTTAAAGGGTGACCTGCTAGCCAGGGCTAGGTGCCAGGTTCGATTGCTTGCTTGTCCAATTTTCAACATAGGGTGTTGTTGTGGTAACAATCAATACATTTTTATCTCCATTGTGAATCGTGCCTACCTTGAAAGGCATATAGCTAATGGAAGAGCCCATTGTATAGGGACCAATACCTGTTTCACTAGAAGGCTTGAGCCAAATGGTGTTGTAGCTAGCATCAAGATTACACAAGTTTAGATGGAACTTTTGTGAGTGCCATCATGAAAATGCACAATAATAAAATGACACAACTCACTAGTAGAGAAACTTGTCACCCATGTGTAGGTGTAGGGTTCATATCCTAGTCTGCCTAGTTTCAAACATCACCATCCAAACACTTCAAGGCATCTGGTGTATATGTTTGTTCTTGTGATAAGTCTGATTATCTACAGAGATCTCACCAGATAGAAAATACTTTCTCACCATGTGTGAGAGAGAACAAAATTGGATCTAAAAAATACATGGTTTGAGCGAGCTCATGAGTTTACAAACAAGTTTCATTTCAACTCTCTTAAGTGAGAAGAGTGGCCTTGATCATAATGCCCCTAATTGTAGGACATGCTTGTGTTATTTTGGAATTTGGTATTTTGTTATTTTGGAAGGGGACCGTATCAATGCCAATGTATTTGTTTGTGCCTGTTCTCTTTGAAGTGAGAAGAGTGGCCTTGATCATAACACCCCTAATTGGAGGACATGCTTCATTATTTTGGGATTTTGTATTTTGTTATTTTGGAAGGGGACAATATCAATGCCAGTGTTAGTGATTTTCAATAATACCAAAGCACAAGCAGAATTCAAAGGCTTTTAATTATTTTCAAAAATATTTTAGCCTTTAATAATATATTATTATGACATAGCGATACTTAAAGTACTGGACTCTTACTTCTAGCAGAAACAAAAAGTAAGTACTACAATCAAAAGTAGGTATCACTGCTAACAATTTTCAATCAACCATACTTGTAAAGTTATCTTATCCTTGATGGATACACTCAATAGATAGTTGTGTCTTTTTTCAACTCAATATAGTCTTACCTTGTAGGCCTAGTAACTTTGTTTCTTCATGCTCATACAAAAAATATAATGTTCTTCTTACATTACCAAGTGTATACACATTTTTCCTTTACCACAAAATACCTCAACAGGGATATAAAAATATCCGTTTGCAGAATTGAATTCTATTACCTCTATGTGCAGGTTTAGGGACTCGTTATACCTGCACAAGACTTTGATGAGATTCATTCAAGTATGCATACCTCCCATGAGCTCCTCTAAGTTATCACAAAGTTATAACTGATCTTTAAGAAGGATATGTGGCCAACCTTCACTTAAACCTTCCAAGAAATTGAACTTTTTCTGTGTGTTCCTGATCCTCCAACCTCTTGAGCTACCAAAAATTGTCTGCTAATTGTAGAATTTCCTTGAAATTGCACAACTATTGTAGTGAACAAATCTGAAACTAATCGTTGCACCAAGACACAAAATTTCTCTACCAATTTGTAGCAAAATAGAACATAATTAAAACACAATTGCACAATAGAAAAAACACAATATTTTCTAGGGAACCCAACTGGGAAAACCCTCTGCTTGTCCTTTTCCAAAGACAACTTGATGTAGGAGTCAAACAAACTGAGCCTCCAACTCCTGCACTTAAGTCAAACTGCTCCATGAATCATCCTAATTTATAAGAACTCATCCTAACTTATAAGAACTTGTGCAGGCTAAAGAAATACTACTTGTGGTATCTTTGACTAAGGCACACGTTAAATAATACCTTACTCACTACTGTTTTAAACACTAATGAATACAATTTCTCTTTGTATAGACCCTGAGTATCTTTAAAATCCACCAATCAAAGTTGAAAGTGTCAACTGGGTTCACTTCTTGACTGATTATTTGGTTCCACATGAAGTATGATCCATTGTATCTTGGATTTATGCCTTAGTTCCCTTCAAATTTGTTAGAAAGCTATGCACCCGAAGTCTAGTCTATGTTCTTAGCTAGAAGACATAAACACACTAAAATTTCCAACTTAAAACTCTTGCACAATGGGAATTACACCAACAATTAGATCAAGATACAATATACAAAGTTTAATGCCCAAACTTGTTTCTTATTTATCCATTAGAAAGAAAAATCAATTAGGCAAAATCCTGTAAGCAATTTTTTTTTGCACTATTATCACTGCTTTTACCTATCCTTGGATTATTATTATCATAATTTTTTTCCATATACACATAGAGAGAATTAAAAATCTATTTTGATTACATATTACACTTTATGTAGCGACCTTCATTTGTAATATGTATGTTTGGGAATATTTGCGTTGTCTTACATTTCCACAACTTGTGCTTAAGGGGCCAATGTTGAAATGTAGTCAAATTTCTAAGCATTTTGTTGATTTAATGATAGGGTTTTAAAACTCATGGAACTTTGATTGTGTTAAACTCAGGCTACCCCTGAAAATATGGTCAGATTCAACCCCATTTTTTTTATTGGAAAAAAGGTCTGTTCACTACAAGTTTATCCCATTCCTATGCTTAGTTGTCAAGTTTATGACAAATCACACTGTTACCATCTATAGAGCTAGAGGGTGGAGTCTATATTTGATTGGAAGACTATTTTTGAGGGAAATCCAAATTAAATTTTCTAGATATTAATATTTATTCTTCCAACTATGATGTTTCTCTTTTTCTCAAGAAGGCATGGAAGAGGAGATCAATTTTATCAAATATCATATCAGTTTCCCAAGCTGAATTGTCCTTTCCACTAAATTAATGGGTGTTTTAGTGAGTATGATCCCCTGTTGCTTGAAATTTAGGTTTTACTATATACTAGTTACTAACCACCTATGCTTCCTTTGGTTGTTTTATTTTGCAAGTTGGGAATTATTATTAAGAATAAAAAATAAATGTCACAAAAAAACGTTCGATGCATGATTAGAAACACCATTTAAAGATCAATAATTTGTTGCTTTGGAGTTTCTTATTTTTATAAATATTAATAAATCAACTTTTAGTCAAGGTTGGTTGTCATTTTCATTGGGTGTAACACTCTAATTTTAGGGACAACCAACTATGTTTGTGGATGATACACTTAAAATTTTAGGTTGCAAGTATGTTTGAAGAATTGTGTATTAATCTTTCAAGCATGAACTTAAGCAACACTTGTCTCAAGGTGTTTTCTTTGGTTTGAATTTTTGCAGCATTATCATGTTGCAGGTAAAGATATAAGTGTGACGTGCTTAAAATATTTTTTTGACTTGCCTTCTTACAGGGAGAAAAAGAACATATTATTAGCACTAAATATGGAGTTAGTTGAAGACAGGTAGCAAGGTTTTGTTCCAAAGCACTCCATGGTTGAGAATGATACAACTAGAAGTAGAAGGTTGATGGTTGTGATAGGAATCATGACAGAGTTTAGTCATAGGTCCAACAGAGACTCAATATGAAAGTCTTGTATGCCAACTAGTAGTTTTTCTCTTCCCATTGTATTAATGTGTTTTATTAAAATATTACGATATCATCTTTATTTTTGTAAAAGCATTTTCCTGCAATATTTTTTTTATATATAGAAGTATAAGAAACCATCTCAGGAAGGAGGCATCACCCATATTTTGTTATTTGTTAGGGAATGCAATATTCAATCTTTCATATCCATTTATTGTAGGGATGGTTAAGCTACACTTTTATCTTATCCTCAATTGCAATAAATTAAATTAGTTTTCTTCACCACACTCCAACACATTTACAACAAAAACTAAGGATCACCCAATGAGAAGGTTTTTCCCTTTGACTTGAAAATGGAGTGATATGAACCAAATTGACCTTGGTTCTTACTTTAAGCGATGCTTTATGCCCTACTAAATGTACCACTTGTGGAATGGTTTGAAGTTTAGGAGAGACTTGTATCCGCAACATTTCAAAAATCTATACAATAACTGAGACCAAGATCAATGATAATGAAATAAACAAATTATGTGATTGCCGCCTTTTTCTTTGTGGTTATTTGAACTTTGGTTTATATTGTCATATATCAGCTCACTGTACCTAAAAGTCAATTTTCATGCCTAGCTATGCAAGTTGTGCACACTAAGAACTAACATATTCTTGAATCATTACATTGTCATATGTAGTGAACCTTGGTCAAATTTGTTGTATATCTCAATGTTTTGCACATTCTATTGCATTCTTGTTAGGGCTGTGCACCATACTAAAATATGACTTAGTTTTGGTTACTATTGTTGACCAAATTGGATGCCATGTTGCTCTTGAATTCAACAATGATGCAAATATAGATTACTAATTTCCTAAGTGGAAAAATTGGAAGGATATTGAAGCAAATTACATGTGAAACAATTCAACCACAGAGCATGAGAGGATTTCAAAATTGAGGCTTTTGTGATTTGAACAAAGTTGAAATTCCGCTTAGGGATACATCACATTGAAATTATTTGTGCTGATGTTTTGAACCATAAAATGTGGTTCATCTTGAGGACAAAAGAATGGACCACACTTGATGATTCAAAATGTGGGCACAAATAATTTCATTGTGATGGATCTGGAACATGAATCTCAACATGAGAGGATATTTTGGCGATCAGATGTTGAACATGTGCAATTATCTCCACATGTTTATTTCTAAAGCATGCCATTTCATGCCAACATTGTGATAAAGTATCTACATGTTCAATTATCTCCTTATTCTATAACAACAATGTGATGACACCTCAGTGTTTTAAATGGGGGTTTTCTATAGCCTACAATAATTAAAAAGAGTTTGAGGAAACTACAAACCAACTTCTAAAGATCTCAACATGAACAAATTAGGAGATCATATCAATTCTGTCATATAATCTAATTACAATGCCATTAAGAAGGACCCTAAAGACAAGACATATGGATGGTCAAATTTCACACTCATCCTTGTGCTTAGAATTATGAAAGAGACTTGCTAACACACAATGCTTTCATTACTAAATAAAGTGTCATAATGACATTGTTTTTATTTCCAAATGCATTCGTGATTGCTTCTACTCTATTTCATAGATTTCTTACTAGCCTTTGTCTACATAAAATATTATCCCTTGTACTTTGATTTTTTGGAGCCTTTCTTACTCGAATTTTTTAGAGCCTTTGTCATGGGAAACTCCATATCAGCCCCAATTTTCTGTTTTGAAATGACCCCACAACTTATACATACCAAAGACATCTCATAAAATCCTAAGAGTCTTCTCTCCGTTGTCCCATGTTTCTCATCATTTCTAATAGGTCATCTTGATTATTGAAAGCTTAAGAATAGGGAGTCCCAAATGCTTACATGTTTGTGGACCTTATCCACTATGTGGGGCTTACATGCAAAACATAGAACGCACTTCAGTAGAAGAAAACCCCGAAAAATAAATATATAAGAGTAGAATAAACCCTACTTTTTTCTCACTTCTTACTGCCATATTTATTTGTTTTGTGTTTAATTGCTAAATTTTACATATATTATTCAATGTATCTTGAACCTACAAGCATCGTGTATAATATTTAATGTATGTCTTCAATACTACCTTCATATATCTAATTAACTAATTTTCTACGTGTTTGAAAGTTTACACACACAAACAAATGTTTACAACTTTATACATAACATTTCAATTGATATTGTTTGACATAATTAGTTTTCCCATGCTCTGTATGTCCATTCATATTTTTTTTTTTCTTTTACGTCCTTGTCTATGTGTGTATTTAAGATTATCTAACTTTGTACCTCTTAAACTCTTTCTTCTAGACAACTCAAATATTTGGATAGCTTCAACATTTCATTGAAAAGCTATTGGTTTGGCCAAAGGCATTTTTGGAGCCTCATTACATATACATTCTCTAAAGATATCAATTATGATTCTTTTGCACTCCCTTCTCTCTCAAATTTTTGTTTCTAATAATCTTCTTGTATAATCTTAGTGAGATCTCCAATATATTTTAAACCATATTTTCATTTATTTTTTTAGTGTTATTAGATATTATTATATCCTATCTCATTTTATGGTTAGCATTGTAACAAAAATATACATTTTTCTATGGAATTAATACTAGCATTAATATATATATATATATTTATTTATTTATTTTCCAGATGCTACATGTAAATCCATTGCATAGATGATGATCCAAACTATGCTGAGAATAGGTTAGATATAGGAGAAAATTATGATGAGGATGAGGATGGCATTGGTGATGATGATGTGGACGAGACTGATCAAGATGGTCAAGATGATGATCATGGCAATGATCATGAGGGTGATCTTAACTATAATCATGGTGGTGCTAGCTAGACATGCATTGTTTTTTATATTTAGTTGAGATGTATTAATATGGCAATCATACATTTGAATTTTAATTTATTTGAATAAAGATGATGATACTATTGATACTATCTTGTTACCTTATGAATACGTTGAAAATTGTCAGCATTTTTTTGATGAAGAATGATTGTGTATGAAGAGATTCCTATTTTTAGATGGATGTTTTAAATTATCTTAGAATAATGATATATATGAAGCATTTTGATTTGGTAATCATGCATTGATTTTTAATTTGTATGATTAAAAAAGATGACGATATTATCAATATTGTCTTGTTACTTTATATATCTATATATATATATATATATATATATATATATATATATATATATATATATATATATATATATATATATTTATATATATATATATATATATATAATATATATAATATATTATATATATATATAATATATATATATATATATATATATATATATATATATATAATATATATATATATATATATATATATATTGAAAATTGTCAACATTATTTTAATGGAGAATTATTATGTATGATGATATTACTTGGGATGGATGTTGTGAATTTAGCTTAAAATAGTGATATTCATGAAAGACTTGAATTTGGTAATCACATATTTGAATATTAGTTGATTTTATTAAAGATGATGATATTATTAATATGATCTTGTTACTTTATATATGTGTTGAAAATTGTCAATGTCTTTTGATGGAGAATCATTATGTATGATGATAATACTATTTTTGGATGAATGTTGTGAATTTACCTTGGAATAATGATATTCGCGGTAGGTGTTGATTTGGTAGTTATATATGTATATTGAAAATTGCTAATAATTTTTTGTTGGAGAATTATTATATATGATGATATTGCATTTTTTTGGATGGATGTTGTCGATTCCCTTGATTTTTTTACAAAAACATTTATCAATTTGAATTGTCTTATCTTCTTTATTGATATTTAGAAATTGTAATATATTTCACTATGTAATTTAACTTAGTAAAATGAACCCATAAAGGGGGTCATAAATGGAAGGAAAAGTACACTCTAAACAAGAAGCCAAATGTCGATGTAACCATGAATGGAAAATTGGGAGTAGAATTAAATGTTAAACTACGCATCAAAACACAATGCAAACAATGACAAAAAAAGGGTTTAAACTAAAAGTAAAAAAAGGTGCAACAATCGACACAAAGAAGGGAACAAAAAAATACATACAAAAGGATACCAAATTGGGCACAAACAAGGACGCAGAAAAGGACACCAAACTAGATGCAGAAAAAGACATATGACTAGACGTAAAATTAGATGCAAAAGGGGATGCCAAGTTGGGTGTCTAAAAGAAGAAAAAAATGATGCAAATTTAGATGCCAAATGACGATGCAAAGGATGGTGTAAAATTTAGATACAAAATTGAGAAAAAAAAAGAAGAAAAAAGGATGTAAGAAAGGACTCAAAACAAGATGCAAAATTGGGATTAAAAAGGGTAAAACCAAGGAATCCATATTAGATGCCAAAAATGATGCATAATTGGAAGCAAATTCAGGCCCAATCCTAGGTGTAAAATGAGATGCAAATGTGGACACAAAATGAGGTAGAAAAAGGATGCAAATTTGGATGCCATAAAAAATTGCAAAATTGGATGCAAAAATGGACATAAAAAATGGTGCACAATTGGATGTAGAAGTAGACACAAAAAATGGTGCAAGAATGGACATAAAAATGTCTCAAAATTGGATGCAAACTGAGATGTAATGTTATATACAAAATGAGTTGTAAAAAGTGATGCAAAAACAAATGCAAAAGTAGATGTAAAAAATGGCTCAAAATTGAACGTAACATTAGACACAAAATGGGTTGCAAAGGTGGATGCAACACATGGGGTCAACATAGGATGAAAATCTAGATACAAATTTGGACTCTAAAAAAGATGAAAGAAATGGTTTTAAAAACGATGCAAAATTGGATGCAACAAATGATGCAAAATTAGAAGAAAAGTATGGTGCAAATTGGGAAGCAAAGAAGGGAGACAAACAAATGCAAAAGTGGATGCAAAAAATGGTGCAAAAATGAGCACATAAATGGATGAGAAAAATGGTGCAAAACAATATGTAAAAATGGGCACATAAATGGATGCAAAATTTGGCGCTAAATGATATTCAAAATATGGTGCAAAATTGGAAGCAAAATATGGTGCAAAAATAGACACAAAAGTTGGCGCAAAACCATATGCAAAAATAGGTACAAAATTAGAAGCAAAAACTAGTGTAAGAATAGATGTAAAAACTATGATAAAACTAGATGCAAAAACATACACAAACTGGATGAAAAAAAAACACTAAATCAAATGCAAAATATGGTGTAAAACTCGATGCATATGATGGTGTGAAATTGGAAGCAAAGAATGTCACAAAACAAGTAGCAAAATATGACACAAAAACAAATGCAAAAAATGGCACAAAACTAGAAGTAAAACTTGTTGTAAAACCAAATGCAACTCCTGGTGCAAAATATGATGCAAAAAAGGATACAATATTGGGCATAAAAACATATGCAAAATATGGTGCAAAAAAGGGTGCTTTTAAATTTGTACAATAGAGCTAGATTTAGCACCTAGGCTACTCATCCCAATTGGAAAAAAAAAGCACTAAAATCTAGTACAAATTTCTATTTTTGTTGTAGTAACCCGTGTGGGGTGGGCGCCCTAGGGAACCCAGCACGCGACACCCCCATGGGTGCCTGAGCTCCCCGCCTCCGTGCGAGAATGCCTAGGGTGCAGGTGTTTGCCCTGCCCTGCAAATCAGTAAACAAAAATCATTAGATGATCAATGACAACAAAATATTATCATTAGGTAGTACCATGATGCATAATCTATCAATTATAAATTAGATTTTAACACCTAAACATTAATTTAGTTAATTCTCTAAAAGTCATTATGAGACCCCCTTGTGGGAACTTTATTCATGGGAATTCAGGGGATGACCTTACTTTTTTTGTGCAGGCTTCCCTTTCCAAGTAGGGTCGATCCACCAACTTGTCGTATGGGTGCCCCTACTAGGCAGGCACCATGGGGTTCACAACACATGATTCCCCCATGGGTGGCCAAGCACCCTCCCCTTCATGTGGGTGCACCTAGGGTGCAGACATTTGCCCTACCATGCAAATCAATCATCACAAATTATTATATGATCAATGACAACAAAATATTATCATTTGTTCGTACCATACTGCATAATCAATCAATTATAAACTGAATTTTAACACCTAAACATTAATTTAGTCAATTTTCTGCAAATCATTATGATACCCCCTAGTGGGAACTCTTTTCATTAGAAGTCATGGGACAAACTTACTTATTTTGTGTGAGCACCCCCTGCCAAGTCGGTTCGACCCACCAACTCATCACACAGGCACTCCTACTGGGCGGGGCCCTAGGGAACCTAACACGTGATGCCCCCATGGGTGTCGGGGCACCTCGCCTTCGTGCGGACATGCCTAGTGTGCAAGCATTATCCCTGCCATGCAAATTAGTCAACACAAATAATTAGCTCATCGATGACAATAAAATATTATAATTTTTTAGTACCATGCTACAAAATCAATCAATTATAAATTGGCTTTTAACACCTAAACATTAATTTAGTCAATTTTCTAAAAATCATTTTGAGGAGCCCTTGTGGGAATGTTGTTCATGGGAAGTCATGGGATGAACTTACTTCTTTTGTGCGGGCGATCTTTTCCAAGTCGGGCCAATCCACCAACTCGTCACATGGGCGCCCTAGTGTGCCTAGAACACGACGCCCCATGGGTGCCCGGGCACCCTGCCTTTGCGCGGGCACATCGTTGGTGTGGATGTTCACCCTGTTGTGAAAATTAGTCAACATAAATTATTGACTCATCAATGAAAAGAAAGTATTGTCATTTGTTAGTACCATGCTACATAATCAATCAATTATAAACCGACTTTTAAAACTTAAACTTTAATTTAGTCAATTTTATAAAAATCATTATGAGACCCCCTTGTGGGAACTCTGTTCATGGGGAGTCATGGGCCGAGCTTAACACCCCTATTGAGCAGGTGCCTTAGCATGCCCAGCACGCGACATCCCATGGGCGCCTATGCTCCCGGCCTTTGTGCAAGCATATCGAGGGTGTGGGTGTTCGCCTTGTTGTGCGAATCGGTCAACACAAATCATTAGATCATTAATTAAAACAAAATGTTATCATTTGTTAGTACCATTCTACATAATTAATCAATTATAAACCTACTTTTAACACTTAAACATTAATTTAGTTAATTTTCTAAAAACTGTTATGAGACCCCTTGTGGGAACCCTGTTCATGGGTAGTCATTGGTCGACCTTACTTCTTTTCTGTAAGTGGTCCTTTCCAAGTCGGGTTTACCCACCAACTCATTGCACAGGAACCCCTACTAGGTGGGCTCCTAGGCATGCACAACACGCGAGGCCCGAGCGCTCCTAAAGGATGGGCGTTTGCCCTGCTATGCACATCACGTTATGAATTTTTCGTCGGTTGCTTCGCTCAAATGTCATCGTTCACCTGACTACTCACACATTTTGTCCTTTCTTATTTTGAAAGTCTACCTGACAACTGTGTTGCCCTGTTCACTTGTCACCCAACTGGCTTGGTTCATCTGACGTGCGCAACTTGTCCGCCCATTGCTGTGTTGTGCAAGTCGCTTTTAGGTGCCTTGGTATGCTGAGCGATATCACTTGTCATGCACATGACACCCTTAATTCACTTCACTCATTCAATTTTCCCATTGTGTCGTCTTCCATGCACGCCTCGTTTGTACATGGGAGTTAGAGCACCCTACCTTTATGCGGGCATGCCCAAGGCACTCGCCTCCATGTTGTGCATGCAACACCCCCACAATCGCACTTCGGTTCATACTTTGGTTTTTTAACACTTTTAGTGGGAATGAGCAGTCATTTGGAATTTCTAAGTCTAACTATTAGAAACCCTTCATGTACTCTATTGATTTATTCCTACTTACTTGTTCTGTTGATTAACAAGTTATTTACCATGTAAATACTTGAAATAAATACAAGTACATGCTCAACACCTTACATATCATCAACCGAAGGAAACAGAAACAAGACACAAGTGACATTGTTGTTTTTGGACTAATGTCCCCTGAAAAACCCAATGCGGGAAAACTGGTGCAACTATCTGACAGTTTGATTTATTAAGTAGTTTCAGAATATAATCTGGGTGCCAAATCCGGCTCACCCAACAGAGAAAAATATCGGCAATAGTACCTCTCTACTCGGAAGCAGATATTTCAGTTGAAACCTCAGATTAACACTCCGACAGCTCCATAGCCCTAATCTGCCCCACGAAACCCCAACATCAGCCTCTAGGGACTGCGCTAGCTCTCTCTGGACCAGTGTTAGCCCAATGTCACTCTGGCTTGGCCTGCTTCAGCTTCTGGAGGCACTGCATTAGTCCTCTATCCCTTTGCATTACTCACGCTGGCCCTCTGAAGCACTGCACAACTCCTCGCTAGATCTGCGTGAGCCCTGGCTGGCTCTGTGTGAACCCTTGGATGGTTCTACATCCCTCTCTCTGGCTACTATGCTGATCCTCCTGGTGCTATCTCTACCTCTCTACTTCTGTATTCACTACCCCTCAACTACGACTCTGATCATTTTGTCCTAGCTAGTGATCCTACCCCTCATCGTCTGTAGTCTGTCTCACTACAGCTCGATGTCTCCCGACTTTCACTCAAGTGGTGTGTGTGCACTCATGGCATAGTCATCATCTATCTCCACTTCCTTCTCTGCCCTTGCTGGCACTGCTTTAGTCTCGGAGTTCTCTCCCTTACTCTTCTTCCTTGGACACTGGGTCACATAATGAACCAACTCCCCACAGTGGAAGCATTTGACCTTGGAGAGGTCCTTCTTCTTTCATTTCTCCCGTTTTCCCTCAGATGCTAGGGCAGCATCCACCTCCTCCTCCTTCTTGATTCTGATCCCCTTGCCGCTGCTTCCCACCTTGCTCAGCCTTCTGATCTCTTCTTGGCAAAGAGCAGCCCACATTTCCTCCCAATCTGGAAGGGTTTCCCTGCCCAGTATGCTCTAGACAAACACCTCCCAGTCTTCTGAGACTACGTTCAGGGCTGCTCTGACCATCAATTCTTGATCCGGCGTGGCCCCTATGGAATTCAGCTGATCCTGGATCTCCTTGAATCGACTGAGAAAGGGGTTGATATATTCTCCCTTCTACATCGGGTATGATCAAAACTAATTTTCTAGTAACATCCTTCTCTACACAGAAGTATGTTAATACAATTTCTTTAGGGCCTCCCACATCTTATTTTCCGTGTCCTTTTCGGTAATATGTGGTACCACATGGTGCTTGACCCAGACAAGAATGATGCTCTTGGCCCTGGCCATTACCTCCTCGTACTTGTTATTATCATCTAGGTCAACTAGGATAGCTAAAGTCCTTAAGGCAGAGTGCTTGACACGATTTCTATCTAGAACAGATAGGATTCTGGCCTTCCAGACTACGAAGTTTGAGGCTACATCTATTCTGTCTTGGTCTCTTACTCCATTCACTACCATCTCACTATTCCCTTACTTCTCTCCTGGAAGTTCTTGGTGTGACTCCCTTTGAGCCTCGATTTCCCTCTTGGAAACCCTTTTGCCAATGTTGAGATGCCCCCCCACTCTGATTGTTAGTGCAACTGCACCACTGATCCAAATTTCTCATCTAGAAATCCTCGGTAGCAACTCCCTCCTCCTTGGCCTTTCCTTGTTAGGTATTATTATAACTACAATACCCCACTAGCTCCACTCTGCAACTTACCCATAGCCTCCTAAACCCCAACAAATTGAAGGTTAGAGCTTATAGGCTTTGCGCAATCACGGCATCGACAAATCAACTTCCTTAGCCAACTGCATCACCTCTCCTAGCCTCTGTGCGCTCTGCGTGAGCTTGTATTTGCCTCCCTCAGCCTCTGCACTGCCTCTTCTTGGCTCGAACTTGATGGCGCAGGCATTGCGTCACCCCTTCGTTGCTGCTTCTCTGCTAGGAACAACTTTTGTCACTCGAGACAACTGTTTTCTGATGTTGCTGCTCTGCTCGGTTGATGTCCTCAGTTCTCTTGTGATCTGCAAACATGGTCTGCTACCATGTTTGGAATTTCTAAGTCTAACTGTTAGAAACCCTTCATGTAATTTATTGATTTATTCCTACCTATTTGTTCTATTAATTAACAAGTTATTTACCATGTAAATACTAGAAATAAATACAAGTACATGCTCAACACCTTATAGATGATCAACTGAAGGAAATAGAAACAAGCACACAAGTGACACTGTTGTTTTTGGACTAATGTCCTCGGAAAAACCCAATGCGGGAAAATTGGTGCAACTATTTGAGGGTTTTCTTATTAAGTAATATTAGAGTACAATCTAGGTGCCGAAACTGGCCTACCCAACATAGAATTTCCCTGGCAGTAATACCTCTTAGTTTCTGACAAATCTCCTGGATGAAACCCTAGATAATCCTTCCGACAGCTACTCAGCAACAATCTGCCCTAGAAACCCCGACATCCGCCTCTCTCTGGACTATGTCAACCCCTCTCTACCTATTGTTGGCCCTGCATCACCCCAAATGGGTTTGTGTCAGCCTTAGGAGGCCCTGCATCAGCCCTCTAGTCCTCTGCGTCAGCAACGTTGGCCTCTATGAGGCTCTGCGCAACTCCTGGATGCCTCTGCGCGGCCCTGCATGAGCCCTGGCTGGCTCTACGTCACTCTCCCCGGCTACTGTGCTGCTCTCCCAACACTATCTCTACCTCTCTGTCTCTCTGTACTCAAATGCCCCTTAGCTGCATCTCTTGATCACTAATTCTATCTCATGGGCCAACCTTTCTTCTATTTTGTGGGTTCCCCTTTCCAATTTGGACTGACCCACGAGCTCATTGCATGGGTGCCCCCGGGTGATTTTTCCAGATCAACATGTCACTTGCAAGAATTGAACATAATTGGGGATGATAATAATCATGCCTCCCAACCACCCAGGTAAATCTTATTAACAACTATGTTGTTTTAATTATTGATTCTAAGTACCATTTTGATTATACTTATTCTCATAGCATTTCAAAATTGTTGAAGAAAATGTTTCTACCTTAATGACTTTCCAAAAGTCATTGATTATAACTTATACACTTTTCCAAAATCCCTTTTATACATTTTGCAATGGGTTTACAATTAATTGATTGAGTAATTATATGCAATTCAAGAATTTGATTGTCTATTAATTGTCAAATTATTTCTGTGATTTGTATTTGAGTCTCAAAACCCTCCCATATCGTCAATGCATGCATCTACCATAAGCATATCAAATTTCAGTGCATATGGGCACAAACTGAAAAAAATTCAATGTTGGTCCCATTCTCAAGTCACATCTGCAACCTTATGGAAATCGATTCACCGACACTTACAAAAAATAGATAGTGAAAACAATTAAACTATACAATCAACTGATAACACTTTCAAATGATGATGACGATGATGAGAATAATGGTGACACCTCCTAGTAGTAGATCAACAAATTTCAGTAAACAAAAATCATTAGCTCATCAAATGACAACAAAATATTATCATTTGTTAGTACCACGATGCATAATTAATCAGCTATAAACCAACTTTTAACACCTAAACATTAATTTAATCAATTTTATAAAAATCATTATGAGACCCCATTTTGGTAACTTTGTTCATTAGCAATCATGGGCTGACTTTACTTCTTTTGTGAGGGCGCCCCTTGCCAAGTCAAGCTTACCCACCCACTCGTTGCAGGAGTGCCCTGGCGTGCCCAACACATGACATCCCATGGGCACTCAGGCACCCCGCCTTCATGTGGGTGTGCCTAGGGTAAATCTGTTAGCATGCTCAATAACAGTTTTATCAAGGTCACATTCATGGATTCATAACCTAAACCATTGTATAACAAAAGAAACTATTTTGAAGTATTCAAAGTCACACTCAAGTATATCATGCATATACCCATAGTATCAATTATCAGATAATTATGGATGTCTGTCACCTTTAGAGGTAACATTGATAAGCTGCAATACTACAATTATCCCACTATTAGAAGTTTTCATCTTTTCATCCAACCTTTTGATGCAAAATTTGCGGCCAACACACCATATTTTGTTGTGGGGTTTCAACTGCAATATGTTAAACACATAAAAATGCATTGTTAATTGATAAGCATATTTATACTTGGAAAATTTTAAAATTAAGAAAAAAACACGCCATATGCATCAATATAATTGTAGAAAAAACTTAGTATATATGGGTGAATATGCTTGCCTGATAATCTTTTAATCCATATGCTAAAACAATTTCCCTCTATGTAATATTGGTATCTCCACTACGTTTAACTTCTTTGAGTGTAGACACACCATACCATGATAACCTACCATTATTAGTTTGCTTGCATCATTCAATCCATACCTTCATCCAATCAACATTGTTTGCAATGTATAAATGTATTGTGTCCCACTTTCGACTGGTTGTATTAAAATAAAACAACTAACATATATATAATTAGTTACCATGTTATACCTTCATAATAATGGATTATGCAAGAAAACTAAAAATTAAATAAGTATGATATACATAAAAACAAAAAAAAGTCAAATGTGCTATAAATCTCCACTATCTACTTACATCTCACTTCCCTCATTCTAC
Source organism: Pinus taeda (assembly GCA_000404065.3). Classification (NCBI taxonomy): domain Eukaryota; kingdom Viridiplantae; phylum Streptophyta; class Pinopsida; order Pinales; family Pinaceae; genus Pinus; species Pinus taeda. The sequence goes on along the minus strand of APFE030052357.1, from coordinate 342,436 downwards.
CTTTCCAAAATAGGTCCCCCCCTTCAAATTTGTTCATGGAATTGACATCCCAAATTTGATCCAGAGCATTAATACTTTTTCCTATTGCAGGACTATATTGATGAATATAAACCATGTTTTGATATACCATGCATATATCCCTCCACAATAGAACCCTCAGGACATGCTCTTTGTCTGACCAAAGCCTTTAGTGATTTCAAGTGCCTCTCAACCATCCACATTGATCTTGTGTGTACAGGCCCACATTTTTTAATCTCCTTGACTTGGTGTATGAGGTAGTGTTCTTGTATATTGAAAAATGATGGAGGTAGAGACTTTTTCATTGCACACATTAGATGAGGAATTTGTGTCCTCCAATACTTTATATATTCTTTATCAATTTCTTTTGATGACAACCATATACAAATGAAGCAACAAAATCACATGTTTCAACAAAAAAAGTATATAGTACATGATGACAAATAAAACACATGCAATAAAAAATATGTAACACAATAAATTATTGAACAAATTACACTTTGCACATAAATATCCACTTACCTCATGTATTTTCCAAGATCATATATAACTTGTTTGACATTGTTGTCAATTTTTTTTTTATTTTTTTATTTTTATTTATTTTTTTTTTATTTTTTTTAATTAATTAATTAATTTTATTTTATTTTTCTGGGAGAGATAGAGGTAGAACATATTGTAACAAAAAAATGATCTATAATTATTTATTCCCAAATTAGTAGAAAAAAACACTAATTAACAAGATATTTCACCAATGTATAAATATATACCCCAAAATAATTACCTTAATAAACATATGCGAATCATGAGTTTTTACCCCATCTAATTCACCTCTCTTTGTTAGGATATTCTTTATGTTTGAAGAAAATCCAAATGATTTTTTTTTTTTTTTCAATAACCTCTTTAACATCCTTGCTTTGCTGCTTTATTAATAACCATGGAAGGGAACTTATATTTTGTATGTCTCCATCGCTATTTGAATGAGTCACACTTTGCAATGCATGGTTGGCCTCATTAATGTCATTACAAATCTTGACAAATTTTTCTTTATCTCTCCTTCCATCTAAGATTCACAATAAGGTCTCAGTTTCATTCTTCCTGATGTGCATTGCATTAAACAAATGAACAATTTCTAGGTGCCCATAGTAGGGGAGTCTATTGAATTTCTCAAGATAAATTTTCATTCCTCGTGGAAGTGCCCTGTTATTAATGCTTTGACGACCTACAACATGAATCATAGTTAAAGATATTATAACAAGAATATAACTTGTCAATTAGTACAATGAAGAAAATTCCATAAAAATATAAAATAATCCAAACATATCATGTATATTGATACATAGACAATTCGATCCATACCTTGAGAGACTCTATTATATTGCAACTTCCATGCACGAGGCGTCATTCTCCATGGTCTTAATCTAGTCTCTTCTTTCCCATTGAAAATATGTTTTTTGATACTTTGGTACTTACACTTCTTAGAAAGGAAGTTTCTATACCCATCAAACACCTCTTTTCCTAAGCCTCTTGAATGACAAGATTTCATCTTAGGACTAGAAATTGGACAAGAAAACTTACCTTTTGTTTAAAGACTTGAAGAGATGGAATCTTGTTTATATCAATTATTTTAAGTATGTACAATGAAGTTCGAACTATTTAAAAAAAATACATGAAATGAACTTCATAAAATTAAGCACTATTAAAGTGCAAGGTAACGATATAACATACCACTTAAATGTGTTAGCCCTGGGGCATCATGAATTGTCCATACAAGCATTGCATGGAATTCGAATTCCCTTTGTGCATCTACTAGTCTAGAGATATCATACATAGTGAAACTATTCCATAACTCCACTAACTCATCGATACGGGGCTCGATATATACATTCATATCTTTTACTTGGTACTTACCTAATTGATTGAACATAGAATACATAATTACTATAAATAAAAAAATTTACATGACATAATTATAAGGCATAATTGAACATATATGAGTAAACAAAAAAATATAGGACATGATTGTGAAACAAATAAGACAAATGAGATGTTAACGTGTTAAAAAAATTTATTCTAAGGAAATTAATACTTGGAACAATCATTGTCAATGTTATGTGCTCCCTTTTTATTGACTTCAACATAGGAATGTTAATGTTGATAACAAAAATTGTCCATACCAAGTAAGTATATATGGGCTCTCCAAATGAAATGCTAAGATTACAAGGTTCTCTTTTAAACTTTGGCCACTTTTCCTCTATATTCCTAAATGAAGATCCATCTATAGACATTCGAAGAACACCATATTCACTTCTATTCATTGCATGGTAATCCATAAGTTCTCCTAAGATTTTGCACCTTAACAATTGTCATAAACATGGAATTATGGGAATATAATGAAGAACCTTGCGAGACACCTTTTTTGTTACTTTATCAGTTTGATATCTACTCTCATCACATTTTGGGCATTTTTCTTTTGCCACATGTTCTTTATAATAGAGAATATCATCATTAGGGAATGCATGCATAACTTAATACTCCATTCCAATATCTTTCATAATGGCATGTAAATATCAGTATGTATGAGGAAAACATTTGACAGTGGTAATATAAATTCACCTGATAATCTATAACATAAAAATAAAGTAGTATTGGTTAATGTACTAAACAATATTAGTCATACATATTGCATTCAAATGTTACAAATCAATTAAAGGTTGATCAACATACTAACATTAAAAATAACAGAAAAAATAATTTCTTTATCATGTATATAATACTAAATGTCACAAAATATATTACTTACCTTAAGGGCCGTGTCACACATGTGTTTGAAAAACCATTCACCACGTTTAAGTTGACCAACAACAATACAACATAGAGAAGAGATGTTTCTCAAGTACAAGTATATCAAAAGCACAATCATCATACTGGTTTCCATCATTATCGATTCCAACGTTATTAAATGTCTCATAGATCAATCTATTTGTCCCATCTTCTTCAACTATGTTATCAACATCATTATCTTCTTCCATAGGATCACTAGCTTGATCCTAAATTTTAATCGCTCCGTGTTCTTGAATAGACACTTGTACTATAACCACCTTTTCCTCATTGAGCAATGCCTAGGGGGACCATACTATACAATTGCAATCAATAAAGTAATATGAGTATATATAGCAAATATTTAAATGCCAATATAACAACTATTTACAAATATAATATATAAGGACAACAAAGACAACAAAGACAAAGAGAAAGATAATTTAGGTGAGACTAAGAAACAGAGACAACAAATCAATGATTATGCTTGTGTAATTTATCAAGATATTTAAGAATATGTTCAAAAAATCTAAGAAAGATGTTACTTTTCTTGACATGTAGGAGTTGAGACACTTTCTGAGATATACAGTCACAAACATAATAAAAAACATATTGATATTATTTTGCATTCATCATTATAATGTCATACTCTTTCTTAAGTTCACTTAGAGACCAACAATTTTAAGAGGATGGGTGGGAAACCATGATCTTGGGTGAGAGCAAGAAACAAATACAAAATTAATGTGATCATGAAGCTTGTGCAATTTAGCAAGGTGTTTAAGATTATGTTGATTTTTTTTAGGAACAATCAACATGTGTGAGCTGTAGGAATGTGTCAAACACATATTTTAATGATATGTAAGGGAATTTAATGTATATAAGTGCGCTATAATTAAATCTAGTGATGTGCAAAGGTGCAACACATATAGGGGTGAAAATACTTAAAAGCGACACCAACGATTGTAAGAAGACATGAAAACAATACTTGCACATGCGAACGACCTTGAAAGTGACACATGCCAGAGTGAATATAACATGAAAAACCACTTATTAAAGTGAAAGTAAGCCAAAACAACAACCGAAAATGTGAAATCCACATTCAAGAAAGTGAAAGTGTGCAAAAGACGCCAATTGAGAAAACTCACAAAAATAGAAGTACAAATACAACAAAAGTGAGGGAGGATGTCCATAAAAGTGCTCATTGATTGTCAACATGAGTTGAACATCACACAGACACTATCTTGATGGATGACACTATACTTGTTTAAGCTTGCATAAAAGAAGTGCACTTTTTTCTTTAGGCAAGTGGTAGGGAACCCACTAAAGACATTTTTTTTTATAGGAAACCCTATTTTACTAAGGCATGACATCAAATATCTCTCTTTCTACACAAAATTGTGTATTCTTTCTTTTTGACTACTTATTTGATTTAACCAAAATGTCAAAAACTCACTTCCTTTTACTTAGTGGTAAGAGAATGTTATAGAATAAAAACAGTGTCTACCTCAAAGTGTATTCAAAATGGAACGTTCTACCTTGCATGAGTGATAATAAGTAAGATAAATTTGGAAAAAATAATCTTTGATGATTTATCAAACATTTAATTAATATACCCTTTTGTTAGAACTATTATAGCTTTGATATAACTCCAATAGTTTTCTCACAATTTACAACAAATGAGACCCTTTACTTGTCATGAAAAGATACTTTATATAGATAATTATGCACTCTATATCACTTGAGCTTAAAACGTTCAGTCACCTAAAACATTTTGAAACACCAAGTGCAAGGCTTGTGTCCCATACCTTTTTCCTTAAACAATGAGAAAGAGCCTCTTTTATGAGTGAAATAGATTGTGGTTAGGAACATAACATTTTAATAAATTATGGTTTATAAAGTTAAACTTTTTAATAAATAAAGTAATTTCTTTTTTTTGTATAATATTTTTCATAAAAAATGGTTTTTTATTAATTATCATCTTACCTAAATTAATAAAATGACTCCTTTTATCTTTATCCAATCATTCTCTATATTAATTCTATTTTTAATCATATTTTTATTTAATTATCTTTTAATGATATTAATATTTCATTATTTTGTCTTATAAAATTTTATTACAATATATATATATAATTATTTTCTTCTTTCCTATAAAAATGTATTCATTATGCCCATATTTTAAATTATGTGCATAATATACTTTAAAAACTTATTAATAATGCTCCATAAAATCCCATAATTAACCTCTAAATCCTCTTGGTCCTAATTAACCCCCTAAACATACATTAACCCCATAACAAGTTAACCCCATTCCCCTAAGCCCTTAAACCCCTAACCCCTAAGCCCTTAACCCCTAACCCCTAAACCCTTAAACAATAACCCCTTATCCCTAAGCCATAAAACAATTAACCCCTAACTTGACGTAACCCCTTAATCGATCCTAACGAAAACAATCAAATAAAATTTCTAGTCCACATCTAGATGAAAACATAGGTCAAACACCTCCCAAAAGAATATTATAAAATGCATTTACAATAGAAAGAAAATACAATTTACAATACAAAGAAATACAATGTAAAATATAATATACATATAAAAATTTACAAGAACAATCTACAATACAAAGACATATAATGAATAACTTACTAATGGATGATATTCATGTCCACCTTCAGTGTGTCCATATTCTCTACAATGCTTTTTCGTTGGTTTTATTATAATTCTCCTTGGCCTTAGGCCCTTGCAATTTATACAAGGGAAATAACATCTTCGATCCTTACAATCCCCCGATGCCGATCCCATGGATCCTTGGTCTCCTTGATGAATTTTATGTGATTTTTTTGTCACCAAACTTTCAGTTATGATTTTTTTCAAAAGTTAACCTCAAAATAAGCTTGTAACCTTTCAAAACAATCACAACTAATATATATATATATATATATATATATATATATATATATATATAGATATATATATATATATATATATATATAGCAACTATGTCAAAATTATATGATGTTTAGATATATCTCTCTCTCCCCCAAGATATATATATATATAATATATATATATATATATATATATATATATATATATATATATATATAATATATATATATATATATATATATATATATATATATATATATATATATATATATATATATATATAATATATATTAATATTAATATATATTGATATTATAATATTAATGTTATATTTATTATAATTAGTTAAAATCTACATAAAACGTTCCCATATTAGACGTTGTCAATGGAAAAAAGCCATTAATGGTGGAATTGAACATTATGCAATGGTTAATTGCCATTTGTTGGATATTGGACAACACATTTTCAATTAGATAAAGTACTGGATATTCATTAGTAAAAGAACTCTCATTGGATATTCAAATATAGTTGGGATTAAAAAAAAAGGTCGAATAATTTATTGGAAAAGATCTTCTGCTAAATATTCGAAAATTAAAGAACTCTCATCGAATATTCAATGGGGGTCGAGATTAAAAAAAAATAAAAAAAATACATTTAACTTCTGACAATTTTTCGGATTTTATCCGTTCCGTCGGGTTCTGTTGTCGGAATTTTCACCCATATGTAATAGTGACAACTCTATAATTGGAGGGATTATTGACGTCATGAATTTTGAAAAGAGGTATGGTTAGATTCATTGTCCAATCTACTGGGAACCCTTGCTAAATGGTGTTGTTGATTTTTTTTGTAATGTGAGGTTGATGTAGGAGCATGAGGCTTAGAGACAAAAGGCTTCAATTTTATTCCAAAAATACAAAAAAGGTTTACAAGCAAAGGAGCGTGATCCTTTAGTTGTCACTTTACAAAGATTTCTAGATAGGATTAGAGCTAGAATTCAGGGATTTGAATGATTTTGTAAGTAATTCAAGTAGTTTAGACTTAGTTGAGATTCTCGAGGAGAATATCATACAGAGTAGGTATTTTCTAGGATTAGACAGATTTGATCCATTAATTGAGGATATGATTGTTTGTATGTACTGGTATTTATGTAAGTTTTGAATTATTGTAAGGGGATTTGGCTAGATTTGGCTATGGAAGATTAGACTGAGAAATTGAAATATCTCTGTGTCTCTGTGTATCCTATGAATAAATGGTCAATCCTGGAGGGTTGAATTTCCTTCAAAATTTCTCTGAGTTCTGTTGATTTACAGTTTATCCCTTTAGAATTAGAGGTTGGTATAATCTTGTGTTATCGCAATTAAATATTTATTTTTGTGTATTGATATAGCTGGGATATGTTTAAAAGAATATAACTTAGACATAGTCTAAACTTGGTGGAAGGCAATTTCTTGACGGAATGAGGAAAACCCTGAAAAAAGTCGTGAGAAACCTTAGGAACCGTCCGATCAACAGGCACATGTCTAACAATGATTGCGTGCTCACAAACACGAACGTTAATTCTAAAATTGGATGCGAGAAATTACATAATTGAGTTAATAACTCAGTTAATCTGCACTGTCCGATGGAAGGAGGCCGATACGATGGTAATCGCATGGTTAACATGCATGGGGTTTAATTTGGAAATCGGATGCGATATTGTATGAAATGCGATTTAATCCGTTGAAGTCTAGATTGATCATAGCCATTCGCTATGAAGTGACCAAATCCGACGGATATCATGTCAAAAGGTACACACACTTTAATCTAAATTTAAGACCTGAGAAGTTATAAACTGAAGCTTTGTTTCCTTTCGGTTCAATGGGAAAGGTAAGGGTTTGTGGAAAAGGTGGACGCGAGAAGTTTATTTATGACAGTGTTATTTCCTTTCGGTTCCATAGTATGTGAAGTTCTGCCATATTTTGGGTAATTTTAACAATTCTGCTGTATTAGCAGAATAACTACATTTGGAGGTGAATGATTGAAACTCCAAAGGCAATCCGAGAAGAACTTCCCGTTGGCATTATGATACAGGTGTTGTCCTTGATGGAAACTCACTCAGATGAAAGTTCACAAGGCAGTAGGTCAACAGCAAAGGATTACAAATCAGACTCCAAAGAATGAAGAAAGAGAGGTATACGCTGGTTCACTCTGTCCAAGGTGCGTATACGCGCGGTTTGACAAAACAAAAGTAGCATATAACGTATACACGCACTTTCACAGGTGGAAAAGTGTGTACATGTTGAAAAACCAAGTTTTTGGTACAAGGTATTTGATCCAAGGAATTTTGGTCCAAGGTAATTGGTCTGAGGCATTTGGTCCAAGGTATTGACCCTAGGTATTGGGTCCAAGGTATTGGTCCTAAGTGGTTTTGGTCCAAGGTATTGAGAAAGGCCTAAGAGTATATAAGGAGGAGAAGATCATTAGACCAAAGTGTGCAAGCAATGAAATTCTAAGGAATACTTCTATCTGAAGTATATATTATGTCGCAGGGTTATGTTTGGGACTGGATCTGAAATATTCATGTGCACCTTGAGTTCAACATTGGATCAAGAATCATGAGACTTGAAATGACTTATTCTTGAATGATCTGAAATTGGTTGAGACCAAATATGATGTTTTGCGCCTGTTTTATTTGTTATCTATCATGATCAGGTTTGTCTGAAGTCTGGAATTGTAGCAAAGTTCTGAGTCAAAATTTTCAGATCTGTACGCAAGTACATCTCGGCCAAAGGGCGTGTACATGCAGGTTCGACTCTTTCAAGTAGCGTATACAAAAAGAAAAGCTTCTTTTCAGATCTAACTGATTTATCTGATCAAATTCTGTTGTTTTACTGTTGTCTGTCAATGAAGTATTCTTAGATCTAAACATATAACTGTTGTATATAGAAATTGAGTTTGATTGATTGATTGATTGAGAAGGAAGGATGATCCTTGTTGGTATCTGTTTTGAATTCTGTAATATGGCAGTAGATCTTTATAATGTCACTGATTGGTACAGTCGGTGGTTCAGAAGTTTATGATTCAGTATCTTTAGAGATATACACAGGTTGGGTTAAAGGAAGTGGTGTATACACGCAGGTTGGGTTCAACCAAGTAGCATATACAATCTAATGCATGATTTTTGAGGTTAAAGCTAGTTTTGGATGATGATGCAGGGTTCTGGGTTTAGCACACTGTTCTGGCGTCCATGATCTGATTGTTTAGATTAACTGAATATTGGTTGATGCAGTTTAATGGGTCCAGTGTGAAAATTTGATGAAATGTGGCCTTCATCTTGTGGTGTTGTGATCCAGGAGTATCTAGTCTGAAAATTCATGAAATGTAGTCCCTGGTGGAAGAGTGGAGTTTTCTGTAGGCTAGCATCTACATACTAGTAAACATATTGGCTAGTGCAAGAGCTAGGGGGTTGTAGCTCCCTTATAGTAGAAGTTGGAAAATGAGAGAAGGTTGTAACCTTCTGCAGGTAGAAGCCTGCGTACTGGTATGAGTATGTACCAGTACAAGATTGTAAACAGATTTTCTTATTATTAAAAGAAGACAGAGATGACAACAACATGTGGTTTTTACCCACATTGGGTTTCCACCTTAAATCTTGGTGTTCATGTGTGTTTCTTATGTGTGATGCTTTATTATGCTTTTATTGCGCTGTCTAATAAATCTCTAATATACTGGTTTAAGCACAAGTTCTCTGCATATACACTAGTTTCATTAAGCACAGTCACATGTACATGCAATTTAACTTCATTGAAGTAGTGTATACAAATATGTTTGGGAAATAAAATTATTGATCTGATAATACTGATTCACCCCCTTCTCAGTATTATTTCCAACAATTGGTATCAGAGCAGGGCCTTCAGAAGAAGCTTGATAACTTGAAGGGAGATCTATCAACATGGATAATCAAGAAAGCATGGGATCCATCAGACCACCAATCTTTGATGGGAGTAACTTTGTTTATTGGAAAATAAGAACCACAACCTATCTACAATCGCTTGGAACGGATGTCTGGGAAATTGTGGAAGGAGGATATACATTTCCAACAACAATTCCTGTAGATACGACAGGTAAAAAGCAATATGAAACCAATGCCAAAGCAATCAATACTTTATTGGGAAGTCTATCACAATTAGAGTTTTTCAGAGTCATGCAACTCAAATCAACCAAAGAAATATGGGACAAATCATTCTTAGCTATGAAGGAGACTCTCAGGTAAAACATGCTAAGCTTCAAACTCTCAAAATTTAGTATGAAACTCTTAAGATGCATAGTGATGAAAGTATAGCTATTTACTTCCTATGTATAGATGAGGTTGTCAATTGTATGAAGAATCTGGGTGAAGAAATTAAGGAAGTTACCTTAGTTGAGAAAGTTTTGAGATCCTTGTCTCCTAAATTTGAATCCAAAGTGTCTACCCTAGAAGAAAAACAGGATCTGCAGAATATCACTATGACATAGCTTCATAGAATCTTAATTGCCTTTGAGATGAGAAAAGGAGGACAATCAGATATGAGAGAAGCCATATTCAAAGCTTCACCAAAAGGAAAGGAAGAACACAATGAATCGGGACATATTTCAGAAGAATAAGATGAGGTAAACTTTGTCAAAAAGTTTCAATGGGGTTTCAGAAGGCTTAGAGGTAAGTTACCCTTCAAATGCTTTTCTTGTGGCAGAGTCAGTCATTATGCTGCTAGATGTCCTCATAAAGATAAATTTAAAAAAGGAAAGGAATATGCAAAAGGGAATAGAAAATAAGTTGTGAATAAAAGGAGTTACTATACTCATGAAGATAGCGATGGTTTATCTAATAGTGATGAAGATGAAACTGGACAAGATTACAGACTTCTCATGGCTTATGATGATGATAATTTTTGGGATGCTCTAGAAGAGGAAGACCTTCATGAAGAAATATCTAAACTCAAAATCTGTTTAGAAGAAAATAATATGATTATAGATACCTTGACATACCAACTTGCTGAAAAGGAAAAACACAATGAAAAACTAGAATGTGAAATTGTGGGCCTAAGAAAGGATCTTAAGAAAGCGAAATCTCTTAATCTTAGATTTGCTAAAGGATCAGAAACTTTAAATGAAATTATCAAAGTTTAGTGTTCTCCTCTGATAAAGATAGGTCTTGGATATACTGAAGAAGCATCTTAATCACAAAAGCCATCAACCACCACCAAAAGCTATCTTGATGCATCAATGACCAGTGAATAGTATGACAATTGTCAGCAAAGGCATTGTTGGCATTATGATGCATCTGTTGTACTTGATGGCAACCCTCTCATAGAAGATCATCTCACTTGTATACATTCAGATGAATCTACAAAAGAAATATCATATGTGACAGAGTGCATAGGTTATCGGACAACAAAAAGGGATAAGATGACAGTTCACAAGTGAGCTTTGCCATCAAGTCCAAAGGGGGAGATTGTTGGCATTATGGCTAAAGTGTTTTCCTTGATGGCAACCCATTCAGGTGATAGATCATAGTACTTCAAGTCAGCAGCAGAGATTGATGATCAGCTATCAAATATTGAAGAAAATAAGAGGTGTGCGGCGCCACAGAAGCCGCAGCTGCGGAGGTACGCAACGCCACAGAAGGTGCAGCTGCGGAGGT
>APFE030052357.1:308294-322398 GCA_000404065.3 Pinus taeda | reverse complement strand
CCCCCCCCCCCCCCCCTCTTACCACTTACCGCCCAGGGGTGCTCCGGGGAAACCACTTACTGCCTATCCGCTCTTGCTGACGTCATACCCATGTCAGCATTACGTCAACACCTTCGTCCGCCACCGCGGCTCCACGTCGCCTCCACGTCGTCCATCCGCTCGCATACCCTGCCACCGTGTCACCACCACCTGGCCACCCACGTCATCCGCCACGTCACCCTGTCGTACCCGGACCCACCGATGATGTCATGCTGACATCATCGCTAAAAAGGCGCCAAAAGGCCAAATTTGCATAAAAAGTCGAGAAATGACTGTTTTATGTCATTTTAACTTGTTGTTTTTAGAGCGTTGTGCATGTGGAAGACGTCTTTTGCAGCCAAAATCAAGAATTTGTCCACCCAAGCTGCTGCCTCCCTCAAAGTCGACTCAAATGCCTGCAATTGTTCCAGCTTGACACTTCCTGCACCGAAAAATCCAGGTATTTGCCGCAGGCGACCTATTTCACCCATGTTTGTGCCATTTTTCTCCTAATTTCCTGTAAAACTCTCTGCAAAGCTCCTCACAGTCAAATTATCCACTAAAACTACCCAAAAACTTGGTAAAGTCCCTACACCACAAAGCTCTACAAAAAACCCATGCCCTTCTGCGAAATTCACCGTGAAAAACTAATTTTAGAAGCCGAGCTACCGGCTAAAGCCCATATAACTGCACACTCATCCCTGTTATTAAAATTCCCTTTGAAAAACCAGCTAATTAGCTCAAAACACTCTGGTTTCTTCCAACAGAGTGCCCCACAGTTCATCAACCCTGTAAAAAGTCTCCTCATACTCTCAGAATTGCTCACTTTTAAAAACACAATTCAGTGGGCAGTCCTCAGCCTCTGCACTAATCCTAAGCTCAAGTAAACATCTAATAAATTTTAGACATGGCCACTCCATCTGCTCTAGATGTTGCTCCTATTAATCCACCCAGTAAGGAGCTTGAAGCTATGCCTCTTGTGGAGAGTGATTTCCTTATTGCAGACTTTGTGGCAGGGAGGAACCACCTGTAGACCTTCTGCCAGCTAAGGAACAGTCAATTGGACAACTGTGACATGTATGGCATCTGGGAGTCAAATCTGCCTATCTATTTCTTGCCATCTGTAAATGTCTTTCCTAAAGTCATTCACCTCTCTACAGAAAATTATGACCAAAAGCTCAGAGCTGTTAAGTCTCCATCTGGGAGCATCCTCTTTTACATAACCCCTGATTCCATCAATCAGATGTTGAATTACAAGCAAACCCAGCTGTTCTACCCTTTTTCCATAAAGTATTTGCTGGATGAGGGCTCCAAGCTCTCTAGCATGGAGATTGCTACAGTTGCCAAAACTTTCATGAGAGCAAACTACCAACCTTCTGGGCCACCTCCTTTCCCATATGCAAATTTCAATGAGATAGGCAAGCTGCTAGTGGACATGATATCCTCTGTGCTGGGGTTCTCCACAAATGAGCATGTTGATGAAATTGTGTTGGTCTTGTTATCTGCATATAGCCTTAGGAAGCCCCCTGCTATAAAATACAATTATGCCAAGTTTATTGCCAACAAGATACATGACCAACTGCTGAGGCTGGACAGGGAAGCAATATTCAAATATTCCTCATACATCTATCACCTCTTCATGTACTATCAGACGGATTGCTTCCAGTGCCCCATTAAGAAGCTGGATTCACAAGGTGAGAGGAGGTCTGTCATCTTCTGGTCTTCAGTCTTCCACCAACTCCATAACTCTCTCTATTCCTACTGTGAATTCATTGACCAATTTGTCTATCCAGTTACATGCCTCTTGAAAAGGACTCCTCCTGCCAGATTGTCCAAAGATATGCAGAAAATCTTACAGCTATCCAGGAATTACAAAATAGGTGATTGGTATTTATACCAAAATCACACAATCATCAGGATCTATGGCTGTGAGCTCTGTCCTTACAGGCTCCCAAGATATATGCCTATGAGATTGTTTGCCTAGGAATACTATAGGCAACTCATTAACTCTGACCTTACACACTTCCATAGTGCCAAGAAGAAAGCCAACCTCAAATTCAGAGACCACCTAGGCCCCTTCATCATGAACAAGAAAGATGGTTGGCAAGAAGCTGATCAAATATTGGGGCAACAGCTTAAACTCAAAAGGAGCTTATGGTGGGTCCCTTATGACCCTGAAGGCTTTATTAGTGCCAAAAGAGTCAAGTATAGGCTATTAGCCTATAAACATTGTCCATATCCACAAATTGAACACTTTGCCAACTAAGATGAGTGGGTGCCTGGTACATTAGTAGAAGAATTTACGCAGGAGGAGACAATGGAGCAGACTGTGAAAGATTTAGAGCAAACTCTTGACTTGGATTCTTGCCAGCAGGTCATATTCAAGCAACCAGTCCAAGTCAGAGAAGGCACATCCACTGCTGCAACTGCATAGACCACCCAGCAGGCATCCACTACAACAACAACCACAACAAAAGGCAAAGAGGTGATGGATGCACAGCAGGAGACAGAGGCAGGGCAGCCCATCACTTCAAAAAAACAAAGTCAAGGGCAAGCCCCTTTACAGTAAGCTGAAGCACCCCAAATCCCAGTTTTGCAAACACCTCTCAATGAAGAGAGAGGCAAAAAACGAGATAGAGAGGAGGCCACACCTCCAAGTGGTTCAACACAGCAACCGGAGGCCAAGAGGCCAAGAATTGATCCTCAAACCGAGGAAGAAGACATCAGTGAGGAAAGAGCAGAAAGCCAAAGCAGAGAAAGAGAAACCAGCCAGCAGACTGCCACTAGTTCATTACAGCAGGAACAGGCCATGCAGCAAAGCACAGAGGTATCCTCCTCAAGACAGCAGGGCAAGCAACCAGCTGGAGTCAAAGGGTCATTTATGGAAATCAAGGCCCAAAATGAACTCTTAAGAGTTCAACTTTATGATCAATTCTTGAAGACAACACCCTCCAAGCAGCAGAGATTGATGGCATCATATGACATCAAGGAGGATAAGATGATTTTTACTCATCTTAAGCCTAAAATTCCAAAGCCTAGATCATCTGCAGACTACACCAAAACAAGTCTAGAGGTCCTCTCCAAGGACATACACCCCATGGATCAGATAGAACTGCACAAACAGACTGGAGAAATGGTGTATGCCACTCTTGCAGACAGGGCCATGCTAGCCCATCAGTTAAAAGAATCACTAAGGAATACAAATACACAGCTTGATTTGGAAAGGATGTCTTCCACTGCTAAAGACAACATGATAAAAACGTTGGAAGACATAATCATTGATCTAGGACATGATCCTAAAGATCCAAAGGGTATTAAGGCCCTTATGAAGAAAAAAGAGGATGGCATTGCTGCACTGAGAAAGCAGGCAAAATTGCCTCCAACCATTCACCCTCAAACAACAGAACTTGTACAAGAGAAGCAAGTTGATGAGGCCATGGATCTGCTTCTGATGATGAATCAAAGATATTGCAAATGGAAGCAGAATTGGAAAAGGCATTGCAGGACAAGCAAGGGGAGTCAACCTCCCAGCCCCCTCAAACTTCTACAACTCTTGGCCCTGCCCCTCCTACACAAGCAGCAACAGCCCCTCCTACCATTCCAGCACCAACCACAGCCACATCAGTGACAGAAGCAACAACAACAACAATATTTAGCATGAGTATGGAGGACTTGATGAAAGTTGTCAAGGAACTTGAGGTTCAGGTGATAGAAATCAATGAAGCTAAAGATAGATTGGCCAAGCTAGAGGCCAGCTATGACAAGTCCAAGATGATAGTGGCAGAGAAGCAGAGAGAGATAAAGGCCTTGGAGGCCAAAGTAAAAGCTTTGGAAAAAGAATTTCTTCTAGGCAAGACTCTGGCAGAAATCAAGAAGATAATGTGGGCCGAAATTGGCCAATCAATCCATGACCAATGGAGGTCAATCCAGGCAATACATGAGCAAATTGAACTAATAGGCATAGCTCATGTTGAAATACAAAAGGCTAGAACAACACTAGGAATCATGCCTGAGCAGGCCAATAAAATGATACATTTCCTCAATACTCACACTAGGGAGGAATTGGCAGCACTAGAAATAAACAGCAGAACAGACACTATCCTGACAGCCGAGAAAGTGCTGACTTTAAGAAATTTCACTCAAACTCTAGAAAGGAAGTGTCAGGATATGAAGGCAGAAATTGATGAATTCAGGGCAAAGATGACAGTATTGCAAGATAAAGAACTGCCTAGCCTGGTGACTGGCACAGGACAACTGTTGTCATATGATCAATATATCACAAGGATCAACAATTATGTTGAGAATCAGATCACACCATCCACCAGCTCCACAGAAGAAGCAGGGCCTCCCTCTAGGCAGTCTCTGTATGACAAATTAGAAAATTTATTTTTTATTGAGCATGAGATAAATCATCTGTTTGAAGTGCCTCCAAATTTCTATAGATATACAGAAGCAGATGAAACACTGGTAAAAATAAGGAGACATCAGCTACCTCCAGCTGATTGGTGGTAGGCAATGCTGGAAGTTCTGCCCAGGTGATTCCACTATATTATTCCTTTTTGTGAAAATTCAGATCTCAGTCACAGTACAGGTCAGCAGATAATCCAGCACGCAGATATCACAGGAAGAATCCGTACAGTGACTCATCAAAGCGCTCAAACAACAGGCTCAATTAACGCAGATTTAAAGGCACAGCTACAGCCAACTTTCCTGAGCCAAAAAATCAAAAGTTGTCTGACAAAAGGATAGCTGCCATCTCAACATTAATTGCTGTAGTTATATCTTTCATTTGCTTTTTGTAAGAGAGTTGGTGGTGCAATTTATTTCACAATAACTCACTATTTAGATATTTTATCCTATTTTTTATATATATATCCCCTCAAAGAATGTATTGAGGGTGGGTTGTAGTGAAACTCGTTCAGAAGAGTTGTATTGTATATCTGAGACATTTTGCTAATACAAATTGCTGGTGGAGTTCCTGGTTCCTATACTGTCTGAAGGTGGAAATGAATGACTGTGTTATGTTTCAGAATTCATGTGTCATTTGCTAGAACAATAAGTTATTATGAACAGTGTCCTTGTCTTTCTGTGTATGCAATAATTCATATATTTTCATGATCATAGTAAATAGAGAAAAAAAATAGCTTAGGATTTGTTTGAATACACCCTATGCTCAATCTCTATTTCTAAATATGTTTTCTTCTGGATTAGCCATGGATATGAATTCTTAATTGCTCATGTCTAAACTAATTCTCTCACTGTAAATATTGTTTAAGAATTCTTAACTGCTCTTAAGCAATACTTTCATTTCTCCCTTTGTTAGCATAGTGGAAGATTCTCAATTGCCTTTAACTCACTAATTCCATAACTTCATTACATAATCTCAAAAAATTGTTCCACAGATGCCTAACTGGCTTTGCAACAATACTCTGTCTTCAGAAAGATACTTCGGCAGCACACTGCCTTGAACTCCATTGCCCAATGGCCCAAACTGTTCTGTAATTTGTACCTCAGCTCTATTTGAATTCACCAACCAACCAAATTCAAAACAAAACCAGCACACCATAACTAGCCTAAAATCATCCACCAACAAAGCTAAATCATAAAGAGAGAGCCCTCTCTAGTTGCAGGCAGGCTAGGACCTGTAACTAAAAGATTGGTTAGTGGTTACCTCGGCCGTATTCCCTTTAGGAAGCAGGGAACAACCTGAGTGATAACACTAGGCACCAACAACTAGTCCTCTCCTAGGACACCATCATCTCATCAACCAAGGGAACATTTGCAACACACTTTGCTTCTATCCTCTTGCCTCTCTCTTTATGTGCATGTTGTCACCTTGGCTACTTGGTAGGCCTCCCAACAATCCATGCGGGCTCCTCCAAACAACTCCTAAGGCATCCTACAAGATGCCCATCAAACTGATCCAAGTCTGGTCAATTCATTAACCCACCAACCATCAAAATTTCTCTCCAAGTCTGTTACCCAATCACTGTGGAAACTATCACTAGTCTAGGGCATCTAACCATGAGATTTGCCCTCTCCACATTGACTTGCAGAGGCTGCCCTATCATTATCCAAATCTGATCCTAAACTAGGATCCAACACCTACAAGAAATATCATTAATAACATACCTTTTCTTATTATTTGTGGTATCCTTGATTGCTGCATTCATGGGCTGGTTGGGGCATCAATAATAGTCCTACCATCCCTCACACATCAACTGCAATAGTCCTTCTAAGGTTGTGGTCACCCTTCTCCAGCGCTCCCTAAACCCCATGTTGTCATGCCATCCATCAACACTCTGAAACATGCCTTATGTCTTATTTGTTGGGCTTAACGCATATATGTGGTTGTTTTAGGGACTACAACTTGTTACAACAAGCCTATCCCTTGCTACGAAAACCTTTTCCAAGGGTCCTAACCCCACAAAATTGCACCCTTTCCCTTCCACCCTCGAGAACAGGCCTGTGGCCTCTAAGACAACCTCTCAGCCTCTACCAACGTGACCCAAAAAGAAATCGTTGCTCCAGCAACTCACTTGGCCTCCATTAAGGAACTCAGATCTTGTCCATGTTGTCTTATTGCCTCCCTCTCTTGCTGTGGTGAGGGAAATTTCAAAGCTATCTTTCTTGCCTTGTGTTGCACCAAATGGATGCCTAAAATGAATCATCTCACCCTCCTTTTATAGGCTAAAGAGGGGCTTCATCGAAATAATGAAGAGAACCTTCTATTGGAGTTATTCACATCAAGTCTACATGACTTGAAAACCAATAATTAATTAGTCAACTTCAAAAATTCATGTCTCTAAAGACAACTTAGAATTGGATGATTCTCCTTGTGTTGGAATCATCTCGTCGAGCACTATCATCCTCCTCGATCATATGTAGTAAATTCATCATGGTTTTGTCCCAAATCAGGATGGGTGCAAAACCCCCAAGCTTGGATCTCAAGCCCACAAACCCATTTGTGGCGCTTTGACCTCCAACCCTCGAACACCAAGGATTGGAGTACCTCCCAAGCTACACAAAAATCAACAATATCATCATTAGGGAAGGGCCAACTAACCTTTCTCCATTATTCCCCTCCACGAGAATTTTATGATAGAGGAAGGGTCAACAAATTCTTCCCCAATATCTAGCTTACATGAAAAATGTGATTGAGGAAGGGTTGATTGGGCCTTATCCATGCTTCCCCTTAATTAGAATACTATGCTAGAGGAAGGGTCAATTAACCCTTCCTTGAGATACCACTAAATGAGAATAATATCCCAAAGACAAAAAAGATCTTATTTGATATAGGCTCTTGTAAATGTTATAAAACCTCATTCTATGTTTGATGACATCACTATGACATTTTCCAACCTCAAAATAAGTGTTGTGATTTTTGATTACCATACTGTGATAATGTCTCCAATAATTTAGGCATGTCTAATATAACCAACTAGAAATTTGTATCAATTCACAATGAATGCATTTCATATCTCTAATAAGTTGGCTTAAGAGCTCTTCATCCCTAAACCTAAATGCATAGATGAAATTGACCTTGACATTAGCAAGAATGAACAATTATTCAAAATCACATGTAGCATGTATATGCAAAATGTGCATTTCACTCTAAAAATGGATCCTTCTATCACTGTTATTTTTATCCAAAATAATGTCCTAAACAATGCCACTCTAGATAGACATTCGAAATAGATGGATTCAAGAGGTGATTATAGTTTGCTTGATATCATTGGATAACACAACAAATTAGTAATTTGAATCATTATAATGGGCAATGATTTATTTATTTTGTTGAAATTGTATGTTACCTTGGGTTAATTAGGTGAGCACAATACATGCTTTTCAACATTTCCGTCCTCATAAAATTTTGAAACACAAGCATGTGTATGAAGTCTTGATCGAAAGAAAAAAAAACCACTAAGTTCTTTTTATGGGGATTGTTAGGACGCCACAAGTTTCTTGGGGGAGATTCTTTATCTTTCATATTCTCACTGTTTTTAGTTCAAAGCTAATATTGGTATGGGCACTAGTAACTTTGGAGAATTTATGGCTTTGAAACTTTTAGTGAAGATAGCTCTGGACAAAGCTTTGGTTTAAGGACAAGTGTTTGATGATTCAAAGTTGGTCATTTCCCAAATGAATGAATAGCTCCATATTATTAATAATCTATCACTTCCTTTGGTAGAACAACTCAAGAGAATAAGCCCATTGATTGAATTACTTTCACATGTGTATCGAGAATTCTATACATTATTTGATGCATTGTCCAAGGCATGACTACGTACATATATTGGCTAGTTTATTTGGAGGAGTATCTAGATGGTTAAGTCTCTAATACTTCGAGTACATGTGTTATTTTTATTTGTTGAAAAACATAATATATTAGTGTGTGGAATCTATATCATTTTTTGTTTGTTGAATTTTGGTGTTTTCTAAAGCTAATGGGAATGTATTTTTTGCTATATGTGTGTGTGTGCGCATGCTACAATCAATGTCTTGTCTAAAGTAGGTTTATATTTTCTTGTATGTGGATAGCAATAAATCAATAAGTCCCAACTTTGTTAATTCCTAATAAAATTGTGACTTTTATATTTAACTAAAAATGAAAGGCTAAAACATTACATAAACATAGTTGGGATCCTATTTAGATTGTTTATAAATATTTTATTGTTGTTATCCAACAAAATATAATAGACAACAAGATGTTATGGCTATTTTAGCTTCTATGTTTTACCCATATACTATTGTTCATATTTATAAGTATGAAGTCAAGGCCATTTTAAGACCACCTATGGTAGACGATATTAATTACTTGTTGGTGTTTGAGGATGATGCATGTATTTTGAGGTTTGAAATGAACGTTCAAAAATTTTAATTGCAACAAATAAACCGGCAATAAGATGATGATCTAAGGACTAGTTCAAATACAATAGGTGGGTAGAAATTCCCAATTTTATTAAATTTCTAATTATCTCTTTTTTTAAGGAAAAATTATATATATACATATCTTTGGTGGTTGGGAGTGTTTATGTATATATATTCCCTTTGTGGTTCTCAAGCCTTGTGGTGGTGTATTTATATGATTAATAATCTTGGTAATGATTTAGGCTACATGGTCTATTTAGATTGTTAGATCAAGATTGGTAGACTTAGGAGATTCTTCATGCTATATGCACAAGAGACAAGCCCTCACACTTATTTGAATGGCCTAAGTGAAGGAATGAATGGGACCATGGAACCAAAAGAAAGAATCAACCTATAAATAATACAAAACGTAACTACGTGGTGCATCAAGCACCCAAAATTCTCTGGGGGTAAGCTCAATGCCACTGGTTGTATTTCAAGTAATTCTGCAACATTCGAAATTTTAGCTTTTGCTCATAGAGTAGTATATCGAGTTCCCTAAGCCACTAAGCCAAGAAAACCATAAATCATGCAATCAAATGTGCTTGAAATAAAATATCACACTTGCTAGAAAATGAAAAATCACACATGTTGAGCAAAGAAAGTAACACGTATGTGAAATGGAAATTAACTAAAATTCAAAGTGTTGCAAAAACCGCATAAACCTACTTACAAATTTAACAAGAAAGATAATGGCACAGAGTCATACCTTGAGTGGGCCCCTACTCAAGGTAGGCCTATGCCTTTACACACTTAGTTTTTTGGCACAGGAAAGAGACTAAGCTTCCAAATTCATACGAAACAACAGAACATAATGAGATAGAACAAATTAACACACACACATACAAAGTATAATCTCCACTATCGTGTGATTTGAAGCACTAACACATCTATACAAAATTATAAGTCTAAATTTAGAACAAGTAACAACAATGATTCTTCTGGGAAACTAAACAATTGTGAAAATAGTGTGTGTGTGTGTGTGTGTGCAGGTGGGTGGAAGCGCGCGGGGGGGGGAGTGGGCGAACTAATAACAAGGTATAATCTCCACTATCGTGTGCTTTGAAGCACTAACACATCTATACAAAATTATGAGTCTAAATTTAGAACAAGTAACAACAATGATTCTTCTGGGAAACTAAACACTTGTGAAAATAGAATTCAACTAATAGCCAGCTACTCATCTCAACACTGTGTAAATAATACTTTGCTATTCATAGCCTCTAATGTATACACACCAAGCCAACGATGTTGTGGAATCTCAAGAGTGGGTGTAAGTGTGAGTCCTAAGTCTAAGTTGTAGCCATAACTGACCGAGATGCTAGAATTTGGTTGGAATATTGGAGATACCATATGTGCTATAAAACAATAAGCTAATAAAGCTATAATAGTCTCCTCATATCGAGAATTCACATGCATGGGTAGTTTGGCCAAGAGGCCCAGAATTCCTTATGTTAATGCATAATTTGGGCCTGTCCAGGTGTTCTCATGCAATCACTTCCCATCACTGCATAATGTATTAATTTGGCAACTTAGGGAAAAATTACCTCCTTTGGACAACCTTCCTCATATAGAGAAGACCCTCTTTGCCCTTGGAAGAATTTAATTTGGTCAAGGAAAAATATATTTTTAATGTGAAAACCCACATGTGCACAAAAGTACAGGTCGACTTTAAAGACAAATTGGGTCTCCAAATAAGCATATAAATGCAAGTCAAGGCTACCTCATTTGGACACACACACACATATCTCTCTCCTCTCTTGATTTGTTTGTACATCTAAAATTGCAAGGTCTTCTTCTCACATGTGCGAAGGAAAGAAGTGTCTTCTATTTTTTGTGTTGACTTTTTGTGATCAACCTTTCACCAATGTTGACTTCTTGGTGTTTGAGCATAGTTTGACTTGATTTGCCTTAGCATTTTGGACTATTTTTGGAGGCCACATTCTTTGGCACAAAAATTGAGATTTGTTGGGTAGTTTGACTCTTGTTGACCATAGACCTTGATTGTAGTTTGACTGTAAGGTTTTCTCTCTTCGTTGATTAGGTTTGACCAAGTTATTTGGGACTGTTTTGACTTCATTTTGACTAGCATTTAAGGCCGCATTTTTTGGGCAGTTGACTGAGCTCTTTTGGAGGAGTTTGACCATTGACTTTTGCACTAGTTAGGGCATCTTTGACTACTGTTGAATTTGACCAAGATTGAAAATTTTATAGTTTAACCATAACTTTTGGGCACATCTCCTAGATTTTAGATATTGATTTGTCAAAAATTCAAAATTGTTGACCTTTGAATCTTGGTTAATGAATTGGTTCACTGTAATCTCTCTGCTGAACATTTTATGAAAATCTAATAAAAAGAAGAATTTGAAAGGGTTTCCACCTTGTGGGGTTTTTCCCTAGCCTTTGACCAATTTGGGTGTCTCTTATTATTGTTCTTGATTGTCTTCTATTGTCATTGCATTTATTGTATTATCTACAATTTCTATCTATCATTGGAAGATTAGATTTGGTTGCTAACTAAAGATAAGATTGGGCTAAAGTGATTCTAACAACATAGAACAATACAATACCAAGGAGACAAGAGACAAGAGACAAGAAAAATCATCTTTGAAAGAAGCTAAAGGGGCCTATTTGACTTGGTCAAGATGTCTACTTATTTCTTCAAGGATAATGAGAAGTTGGGTGATTCATCTAACTTTGATGTTTGGAAGATCAAGGTGGAAGTGATGTTGGATGAAAATGATGTCCTGGAATATGTGGAAGGAAAATTTACCAAGCCTTCGAAGAATGTCCTTGTTGCTTCCAAGTCCAAATATGAGAAAGGTGAGATTGAAGCTAAGAAAATTCTTATTGATTCTTTACAAGATACTTCTTTTGTTTATGTTAGAAATTTGAAGAAGTCTAAGCACATCTATGATAGTTGTTTGGGATGTATGAGGTCAACACTTTGACTCATATCCTCTCCTTAAAGAATAAACTCAAGGAAATGAAAATGGACAAGGGTGAGTATGTGCAATCCTATGTCATGAGGGTATCCTAACTAAGAAATCAATTGCCGACTATTGGCGAGCCCATATATGATAGAGAGTTAGGGATGGTCACTCTTCAAGGTCTTCCTCCTATTTGGGAAATTTTCATCCCTACTATAAGCAATAATAATATACTCCTGACATTTGATGAGCTCATTGGTAATTGCGCTCAAGAGGGGGTTAGGATAATTTCCAAAGGGAGGATTCAAAAGCATGAAGGAGAGCACTCCACATTTGCTGCACAAGGAAACAAGAGAAAAGGAAGAGGAAGACCATCTCTTTCAAGAAGGCCTCTCCCTGAATCAAAGGACTTTAATAGAAGATGAAGAATTGAATGCTTCAACTACCACAAGCATGGTCATTATGCTTGAGAATGTCAAGAAAAGAGAGATGCTCCAAGATCCAACTACAACAATAATTGTGGCTTCAACAACAACATGTTCAATAATAGAGGAAGAGGATATGATCAAAGAAGAGGAAAGGATAGAAGAAGAAGAAATGTTGTGAATGATCATGAAGAAGGCCATCGTCTTCAAAAGAAGTCAATGAATGTTACGAAAATAATGCAGTTGCTTCTCATTCTGAATATATTCACATTTCTTCTCTTTCTAGTTCTTTCCCTCTAGATTCATATGATAGTTGGTTAGTAGATAGTGGGGCTTTTAGAAATTTCTCTAGATACCATGAAGTCCTCCCAAACCTGGTTGAGAGGGAGGCATATTTAAAAATCATCATTGGAGACAATTATACTCATTCAATGAAGGGTTTTGGTTCTATCAAATTTCATTTGCACTCTAGTGAATATGTTCTTCCTCATGATGTTATGTATGTTCTGGAACTAAAGAAGAACTTGGTATATATCTGCCTTAGAAGACAAAGGGATGAGAGTAGCCTTCATTAGGGGAAAATCCCTCACCTGGCCCATGGAATCTCGCATGAGGGATGCATTTTCATTAGGATCTAGAATTGAAGGACTCTTAGAGTCAATGGAAGACCTCTATGAGCAATGGTCCACAACATCAATCATCAAAGTGAGTTATGGCACCAAAGGTTGGCACATCTACATTATGAAGCCCTACCTAAATTAAAGAAGTTGGTTTTTGGGATCCCTGATGTTCAAGCTAGTCGTAATGGAGTATGTCTAAGATGTACCAGTGGAAAGAAGACAAGGGGACCATTCCCATCCAACAAGAAGAATACCAATGATATTCTTCAACTCATTCATTTTGAGCTATGTAGACCTATGCTAGTGCACTCTATTTGTGGCGATCTCTACTACATAATCTTCATTGATGACTTCTCTAGGAAAATGGGGATATTCTATTTGAAGCATAAGGATGAAGCATTTGATATGTTCAAATACTTTAAGGTGTTGATAGAAAATAAAAAAAAGGGAATAAGATCAAGGTCTTCAAGTTTGACAATGGTGGAGAATATACTTAAATTGAGTTTCTTTACTTTTGCAAGAATGATGGAATTAAGAAGGAAACTATTATACCTTATAATTCTGAGCATAATGGTGTGGCTGAAAGTAAGAACATGTCCATCGTGGAAGTTTCCTGAGCTATGCTACATGATAAAATTTGTCGAAGTTCCTTTGGGGAGAAGCTACAAATACAATGGCCTATGTTCAAAACAGGATTCCTCATCAAGCCCTAGATAAAAAGACTTTCGAAGAAGTTTTTTCAAGTGTGAAGCCCGATATTGGTCATCTAAGGATATTTTGTTACCCGTATATTTTTACGTGCCAAAGGAAAAAAGGAACAAGCTAGAAGCCACCGAAAAGAAAGGTACATTTGTTGGATATTGTGAAAAATCTAAAGGCTTTACAATATATCTATATATATATATATAGTCAAATGAAAATCGATTTTAGAAGGGATGTAACTTTTGATGAAAATGTTTCCCTTGGAAAAGCAAGGGACCTTCCCCCACCTCCTGTTGAGAAGAATGATGATGACATGTGTTAAACAGACATGGTGAATGAGAAACAAATGTGAAAGATAAGCTTGCATTACATTTTTATTAACAATAGATGTACATTTATAGTACAATATGGTGACCGTTGGGATTCACATCCCAAGGTCCCTTGGACTACTTAGTCTGTTCGGCTTCCACACTAACCCATTAGGATTAGGTGTCCAACA
>APFE030052357.1:275547-299314 GCA_000404065.3 Pinus taeda | reverse complement strand
TTCTGCATATTCCTGCGTTGGCCAAAAATCTAATTTTTGTAAGCAAGTTGGATGATGTAGGTGTAAAGACAGTGTTCGAGAAGGATACCTGCAAGATGGTTCGAGGAGCACTGGTATTGATGCGGGGAGTTCGGATTGCAACTCTGTACAAGCTGCAGGTAGCACTGTTGTTGACGGGTGCAATAGTTCTATGGTTCCTGAAAATGGAGCAGAAAATCTAGTGGTCTCTGGAGAGAAGACCATGTTGTGGCATCAAAGGCTTGGACATATTGGAGAGAAGGGCCTTCGAATACTTCATGTAAAGGTATGGTAGAAGGTATGAGTAATAGCTCTCTGGATTTTGATTTCTGTGAAAATTGTGTATATGGGAAGCAAAATCGGGTGAGTTTCCCCTCTGGTGGTAAGAGGATGAAACAAATATTAGAGCTTGTGCACAATGATGTGTTTGGACCTGTGAAAGTTCCATCACTGGGTAAGTCGATGTACTATGTATCATTTATAGATGACTTCTCAAGGAATACATGGATATATTTCCTTAAGAAGAAATCTGAAGTCTTTGACAGGTTTAAAGAATTTAAGGCTCTGGTGGAAAATCAAACATAGAAGAAGATAAAGGTGCTGAGGAGAGATAATGGTGGAGAATTCTGCAGCAAGGAATTTGAAGAATTTTGTAAGAAGTGTGGTATAGCATGGCAGAAGACTACTCCATATAGACCTCAGCAAAATGGAGTCGCAGAAAGAATGAACAAGAATTTGATGGAAAGGGCAAGAAGCATGCTCAGTGGTGCCGGGTTAGGACAAGAATTCTGGGCAGAGGCTGTGGATACTGCATGTTACTTGCTCAATAGGTCACCTTCATCAGCGTTGGAGGATAAGACTCCACAAGAAGTATGGACTGGTAAGAAACCCTCTCTTTCACATCTGAGGGTATTTGGATGTGATGCATATGTACATGTTCCAAAGGAGAAATGAACCAAGTTGGATAGTTAATCTGAAAAGTGCATCTTTATTGGGTATAAGGATGGTTTAAAGGGTTATAAGCTTTGGAACCCAGTAACAAGGAAGGTTGTGTACAGTCGAGATGTGGTGTTCAGAGAGGTGAAAGATGTTATTAAACATGAATTCCAACCAAAGGAACCTGTGAAGATAGAGTTTGAACTAAAGCAGGAAGAATCAGACTCTGTAGCAGAGGAGGAATCAGAAGATAAAGAGCCACAAACTCCGGCTATGAGAAGATCAACTCGAGAAAGAAGGCAGCCAGAAAGGTATAGTCCATCGGCTTTCTGTTCAAACTTTGCTTTGTCTGTTACTGATGATGATCCCAGAACTGTGAAGGAAGTAGTGGATTCAGAGGATGGAAAACTCTGGAAAGAGGCCATGGTTGATGAAATGGCATCTTTGCACAAAAATGAGGCTTGGGATCTGGTGGAGTTGCCGGCTGGAAGGAAAACCATTGGCAACAAATGGGTGTTCAAGAAGAAGACAAATGCAGAAGGGAAGGTGGAGAAATACAAAGCTCGGTTGGTAGCAAAAGGTTATTCCCAGGTGCCGGGAATTGATTTTGGTGATATTTTTTCTCCTGGTTCCAAGGTAACTTCTATTAGATTACTTTTAGCTGTTGCTACTGCTTTTGATTTTGAGGTAGAACAGATGGATGTGAAGACAGCATTTCTTCACGGGGATTTGGAAGAGGAAATCTACATGAAGCAACCTGAAGGCTTTGCGGTGAAGGGTAAGAAAGAACTAGTATGCAAGTTAAAAAGTCTCTGTATGGGTTAAAACAGTCACCAAGGATGTGGTATCAGAAATTTGATACATTTATACGGGGACTTGGCTTCACCAGAAGCAAAGCAGATCATTGTGTGTATTTTAAATTAATTGGTGGCCGTGTAATTTATCTGGTCTTGTATGTGGATGATATGTTGTTGGTTGGAAATGACAAAGAAATTATCCAGGATTTGAAGACCCAATTGTCCTCCAAATTCGACATGAAAGATCTCGGTGCTGCAAACTATATTTTGGCATGGAAATTAAAAGAGATCGGGCAAAGAGGAAGCTCTGGTTAAACCAAAGGAAGTATGTCGAGACAATATTGCAGAGGTTTAATATGCAGGATAGTAAACCGGTGAAGGTTCCTATTCCTGTAGGTGTGAGGTTATCTGTTGAACAGTGTCCCAAGACACAAGAAGAGGAAGAGGACATGTCCCGTGTCCATATGCAAGTGCAGTCGGTAGCTTGATGTATGCCATGGTCTGTACTAGACCAGACATTGCACATGCAGTGGGAGTATTGAGTAGGTTTATGTCAAAACTAGGAAAGGAGCATTGGACAGCAGTGAAGCGGGTTTTCGGGTATTTGTGTGGCACTAGTGATTATGGTTTGTGCTACCAAGGAAGACCAGGATTGGACAGAGTGTTGGATATTCATGGCTTTGTTGATGCAGACTGGGCTGGAGATCTGGATCAGAGAAGATCTACAAGTGGGTATGTGTTTAACCTATTTGGAGGTGCAGTCAGTTGGATGAGTAAGAAACAATCTGTAGTGGCACTATCAACTACAGAGGCAGAATACATGGCAGCCACTCATGCAAGCAAGGAAGCAGTTTGGTTGCAGAGATTGTGTTCAAGTATGGGGTTAGTACAGGGAGCTATAAGGATAGACTGTGACAGCCAAAGTGCAATTTTCTTGGCAAAGAACCCTGCTTATCATTCAAAGACAAAGCACATTGATGTTCAGTATCACTTTGTGAGGGATATGATAGAAGACAAAAAGGTGTGTTGGTAAAGGTGGACACTTTGAAGAATACTGCAGATGCATTGACAAAATCTGTGAGCTCTGAGAAGTTCTCTTGGTGTAGAGAAACAATGGGCGTTTCAGGGCTGGAAAAATGACTAACCTCTCCTGTGGCCCCCTGTGGAAAGAAAACAACAAGTGGGAGATTGTTGGGTTGTGTTATATTCTTTCCACAACTAACTTACGTAGTGAACCGGGGGGTTAGAGGGGGGGCGGAGCCCCTCCTTCATTGCGTCGATTGCACAACTGGGGGGTCACCAGGGGGTCAGCAGCCCCCCCTGTCCGGGGGGTTTGAGGGGGGCGGGTAGCCCCCCTCTACGGGGTTCGAGCCAGTGCCCCGAGAAAAAAAAATTTGGACCCTATATTAGGTTGTGCGAACCTACCTATGGTTTTCGGTCCATGGTTTTGGACGCGATGGTTTTTCGGTCCATGGTATTGGATGCTTCGGCATGTATAAATATGTATTGTAACATTGAAAGGAATTTAATGAAAAATCAAGCTGGTAGTCTCGGTTTTGAGATCTAGTGGGAAATCTCTATGTATATGTGTTTTATGTGTTATGCTCTCGCATTTTTATTTTCCCTGTGATTTAGAATTCGTATGCAGGTAATTTCTGTACGGGGTTAAAACCTACAATTGGAATACTAAATTTGATTGCTAATTGAAGATAAGATTGTGCTAAAGTGATTATAACAACATAGAACAATGGAAAATTAACATAATGTGTAAACTTGACTTCCATGTTTCACTACAAAATGCTTTTGAACTCCATCAAAGTGGTGGTCTCGTCATAATATAAGGAAGTTCTTAGCTGGAAGGCTTCCCTATTGACACTTGGCTGAGGTGGATATGGCTAAAAATCACCCTGTCTTCATATGAGAACCTTGGACATTGATTAGTCACTAGATCTTTATTTATTGCACACACACACACACACACACACACATATATCCAGCGATACACAAACAAAATACTTCTTAAGAACTTTTTAATCTTAATTCAAAGACAATAAATAAAGTACTTAATAAATACATATATGTATACTTATAGTCATGAACAATGAGAGTTATAAGTGATAAGGGATGGAGAATGAAGGTGTTATGAAACCAACTTGCAAAAATATAGAAAAGATAGATCAACGACTTAGAAATTAGCCTCTTCGAGGGGGAAACCTCCTTTACATTACACAAATGAACAATTCTTGGATGATACAAATGACAAGGCCTCCTTTCTATATTTAGGAGTCTAAGGGTCCCAGTACAATCAAATCTTACATAACAATAATATTGTAGGGGCACGATAATAGAAATAGTAAGCTTCTATGGGGCATAATAATAACAACATGGGGACTATATGGGCACAATAATACAATAAGGGGGTTGCACTAATAACAATAAGGGATTACACTAGTAGTATAGGGATCTAACATGCCCCTCTCCTTCAAAAAGTGTTGTCTTCAATGCTTGAGTAGTTCTAGATGCTTTTTGACAAAATTCTCATCCTCCCATGTGAAATCTTCAGTGAGTAAGTTCTTCCAATTGATGAGATACTCTAAATTTGATCGATTTCATAGCTGTTGATTTCTTGTTTTTGTGACTGTTTCTAGTCCCAATATGATTTTTCCTTCCACATCAAGTTCTGGCAATATTGTATGAAGGGATCTTCTCACCTATAACCTTCTTTAAGCTTGAAACATGGAAAAATGGGTGCACTCGGGAAGATGAAGGAAGCTATAATTTGTATGCCATATTACCAATCTTTTGCAGCACTTTATAAGGACCATAGTACTTTGGCGATGATTTATTATCATTCTTAGCTTTCTTGAGGGACATTTGTTTGTATGGTTGTAGTCGTAAAAATACCCAGTCGCTTATGTCAAAACTTCTTTCGCTGTGATGTCGATTTGCGTGTTGTTTCATTCAATTTTGCGCGAAAGTGAGGTTATCCTTTTTCTTCTTGATATGTCCTTCTATCTTGAGAGTTTGAGGAGTGGTAATTCCTACCAATGCATTACAAGATATGGTCAGATTCATTTCTTCTTTCTTTGGGGTTGGTTCCTAGTGTATATACTCTTCTTTTGACATTTCTTGATCATTTTCTTCCTCTTCTTCACAATCAATGTAAAATAATTTATTTTTAGCACACTAATGACCTTTAGTGTATTTTCTATAAAAACTATAACAAAGGTCATTTTCTCCATTTTCTTCCAATTATTGTGGGGTCAACCTTGTAGGTTGTGGAAGGCTAGAAGCAAAAACACTTCCATCTTTATAATTGTGAGTGGTAGGGTTTCTTATTTCCATAATTTTGCTTTCAACTTTTCTTGCCAACCTAAATGTCTTATCCAATGAATTAGGTTCCCAAAGACGAACCTCATGTTGAATGTTATTCTTTAAAGTCCCTATGAAGACATCAATCCTCTACTTCTCTGGAATATCATTTACCTTTATATTCAATTTTTGGAAGTCCTCAATGTGTTCTTCCATTGAACCCTTTTGTTTGAGATTTATCAATTAGCTAAAGAAGGTGTTTCTTTTTGTATCCTCAAAATGTGTTATCATTTTGTTATTTATGGTATGTTCTATGCTTATAGCAGTTTACTTATCTTTCTTATTATTGTCCACAGATTGGCAATCACATGTACATAAAGTAAAGTGCAGATAGAACATTAAACAATCGATAGAAAATAATCCAAGACAAGAGACACAAGATGTGGTGGCTAGCCAGGGACAAACCCCAATGTGGGGAAACCCTTTGATCAAATCTTCCTTTATCTTCAATAATTCAACAGAGAGAAATAGTACAATAAATCTGATTTACATAAGCAGCAGCAAACCCTAGATCAACGACATCAGCATCAACGACATCAACATCATAGGCATCACCGACATCATCGACATCACCAGCATCAACATCATCGGCATCACCGACATCAGCATCATCGGCATCATCGATGTCACTGGCATCACCGGTATCATCGGCATCAACACTAAACTACGACAAACAATATCTTACAAACCGACCGTCAGATCAGCTTGATTCCTTCACCAAAAAATGCAGCCTTCTGAGGAGAGTCAGATCCACCTATAATGCAGTTTAGAGAGGGAGAAAGATGGTCAATGTTGGTCAAACTTCCAATCCGTAGTTGCAACCTTAAATTTGTGTCCTTCCTTCCACACATGTGAGAGAAGAGTCTCTTTCTGCGCAGTAGGTGAAGAGCCTCTTTTCTGCGCAAGAGAGAGAGAGAGAGATGTGATGATATGAGTGAGTGCAAATGAGGAAAAGACCTCCTGTATTTATACACAACTGTTGATGATTGAATAGATGCAACTGTTGGGCTTTTGAGCCTACATGAGTTGTTGGTCGGCTTGATAATTATTCCATAATCAAAATAATTCATATCTCCATAAATACTTATTGGAATCGGATGATCCTTAGATCAATCGTACACCTCTCGATGAGAGGAATCTAATAAAAATATTATCAGCCATGAATAAGATGACCCACATGGATTTTGGCCCTATTTGCCAATTTTAACACTCCCTCTCAACTAGGGAGAACTCCATCTGCAATTTGTCTGTCGATCGCTACTATTCATCCATCAAATGCATTGCCCTATACAGCTTGACCCTTGCTTTGCTCTGTTCTGTTTTGCCTTGTTTTGATCTGCTCTATTATGCTCTGCTTTGGTTTGTCCGAATTATGAGGAAGAAGAAATGATCGAGGATGTATCATACTAACTCAAAGTCAATCTCAGAGTGTGTACCACTGGTCCCAGACTAGTCCTCAATCGACCCAAAGTCAATGTCATAGTGGGTATAACTCCTACCACTGGTCCTAGACTAGTATCTTCCTCCACTGACTCAAAGTCAGTGTAAGTGTGTGTATCACTGGTCCCAGACTAGTCTCAACCGACCTAAAGTCAGCGACATAGTAGGTACCACTCCTACCACTGGTCCCAGACTAGTTCTCCACTGACCCGAAGTCAGTCTCAGAGTGTGTACCACTGGTCCCAAACCAGTCTCAACCGACCTGAAGTCAGTGTCATAGTAGGTACCACTCCTACCACTGGTCTCAGAACAGTTCTCCACTGAGCCGAAGTCAGTCTCAGAGTATGTACCACCCAGATCAATGGTCATCCTAGCACAGGGAGTACGGTAGATACATCGATGCATCCATCGGTACTACTATGGTCCCTATCCTCATTTCCCTACTCATTGATTAGATGAGAGGTACTTTCTATGAGTCCCTGACTGCATGAGTAGGATGCCTCAATAGGAGAACTAATTAATCCTATCCACAAGAGAGTGAATCATCTTGTCCCACAAGAGAGTGAATCATCTTGTCCACAGGAGAGAAAATCATCCTGTCCATAGGAGAGCAAATCATCCTGTCCACAATCACCATGGAGAACACATCATCCAGGCCACACAGGAGAACTAATCATCCTACTACACAACCGTCATGGAGAACACATCATCTAGACCTCACAGGAGAATTAATCATCTTCCTACAAAACCGTCATGGAGAACACATCATCCAGACCTCATAGGAGAACTAATCATCCTACTACATAATCATCATGGAGAACACATCATCCAAACCTCATAGGAGAACTAATCATCCTGCTACATATTCGCCATGGGGTGTCACAGGGAAAGTTTTGATTCTTTTACCTTGTACATGTACACCACTAAAGGATGGTGAGTCACCCTGTGGTTATATGTCACTCCAAGAAGTACCCTGCGCCCCCATGGAGCTCTAAGAGCTCCATACATCATACAGGACCCTCATAAGACGGTTTCTGAATGACACCAAATCGTTCTCGGAAAGTCAAAAATTTGACCTTTCCTAGGGGCTTTGTCAGAATGTCGGCGACTTGTTCATCTGTACCGATATGTTGGAGCCTTATAGCTCCCCGCTACACCATATCTTGAATATAGTGGTACCTAATATCAATATGCTTGGAATGATTTTGAAATACAGGATTCTTTGATAAATGAATCCCATGGTGGTTATCACACAGGATCACAGTGGTATCCAATGTAAATCCAAACAGCTCACCGAAGAGCTTTTGTAACCAGACTGCCTCACAGGTGGCCATGCTAGCAGCAATATACTCTGCCTCGGTGGTGCTCAGAGCCACCGACTTCTGCTTCCTGCTCATCCAGGCTATCGAAGTAGATCCCAAGGAGAAAAAACACCCGAAAGTGCTCTTTTGGTCCACCACACTACCTGCCCAATCAACATCAGTATACCCAAGTAGTCTCACATCTCCGACAGTGTATCTTAACCCATAAGTAATTGTACCATGAAGATATCTCAACAGATTCTTGGCACCAATCCAATGTAAGTGGTAGGTCTAATCATATGTTGACTCAATTTGTTGACTGCAAAGCATATATCTAGACGGGAATTCACTAAGAACATTAATGCCCCGACGAGTTGACGATACTCGGTGGCATTTCGTAAAACAGGTCTAGCAGCGCTGTCACTTAACTTCTTAATGTCAAGCTCCATCGGGGTAGTTATAGGCTTGCATTCCACCATACTGAATTTTTTCAATATCTTCACCACATATTTTCCTTGAGATAGGAAAATTTCCCTTGGCTTCTGCTAGACTTCAAGTCCTAGGAAATAGTGCATCAGTCCTAGGTCCTTCATTTCAAATTCAGAAGCTAACTCCCTCTTACATTTGTGAATGAGAGGGTCTACACCTGTTAGAAAGAGATCATCCACATACAACACCAGTATGAGAGGTTTGTCATCTTCAACCTTAGAGTAAAGGTTAGGATCAACTTCACTCCTAGTGAATCCCAACTTCATCAAGTAGCTATCGATCCTCTCATACTATGCGCGGGGTACTTGCTTCAACCCATAGAGAGCCTTCTTCAACCTGCATACATGAGATTTTCGATCATAAATCTAAAATTCTTCGGGTTGCTCCACGTAGATCTCTTCTTTGATCGAACCATGCAAAAACATGGTCTTGACATCCATCTGACGTAGGTTCCATCCTTGTGAAGCCGCAAGGGCTATGATCAAGCAGATGGTGGTATAGATGGCAACAGGTGCAAATATCTCGTCATACTCTTTTTCTTTCGGTTCCCTAGTGTTAGCTTTTTGAGAGCTCCTCACTATAGGAAGATTGTTCACCTTGTTGAGAACCATATCTTCATCAAAGGTGACATCATGACTAATCACAACTTCCCTTTGGTCAACTACATAGATTCTATAGCCCTTAGTATTTTCACCATAGCCCACAAAGATTCCTTTCTTTCCAGATGCACCCAATTTATTCCTTTTCTCTTTCAGCACATCAAAATTATACAGGGCTTCCAAAAATTCTAAAATGAGATATGTCAAGTTCTTACTAGTGAACATTTCTTCACAAGTCTTGGAACCCAATGCTTGATGAG
Organism: Pinus taeda; assembly: GCA_000404065.3. NCBI lineage: Eukaryota > Viridiplantae > Streptophyta > Pinopsida > Pinales > Pinaceae > Pinus > Pinus taeda. Next base: position 290,102 of record APFE030052357.1, on the reverse strand, counting down.
GGCATCGATTATGTACATATATGGCAGTGTTTGCAGCTTCGGCCCATAGAAACTATGGAAGTCTTTGATCATGGAGCATGGCACAAACAACTTCCACAATCATACGGTTCTTCCTTTCCGCCACACTATTTTGTTTAGGAGTATATGGTGTAGTAGTGTCCCTCTTAATGCCAGCCTCTTTACAAAAGTCATGAAACTTGTTAAATTCATATTCAGTTCCATTATCAGTCCTTAAGATCTTGATTTTTGGTTTGATTCTCGATCAAGGCTTTGAAGTGTCGAAACCAAGAGAACACTTCATCCTTCTTTTTTAAGAAGTATATCCAAGTCTTTTGAGAATATTCATCTATAAAGGTAAGGATATGAATATCCTCCCAAGGAGTTCACAGGCATCATACCAGATATGTTTGAGTGAACTAACTGTAATATATCAGAGGTCTTGCTTTGGCTTGAGGGGAATGGTCCCCTTTTGAGCTTTCCTTCGTCACATTCCGAACATACACCTTCTTTCTCTACTCGGAATTTGGGCATCCCTGTTATCCTTTCTCTTACATCGGGTAGAGCTTTATAATGAAGGTGGGCAAACCTCTGATGCCAAAGTTCGGACTGAAGAGATGTGTCACAAGACTTGACACCTAGCAGACTTCTACCGAGCTGATATAATGAATTAGCTCAAAACCCAAGAGTAAAGGCATCTTTAACATTGTTTTTCCATACACGTACCTTGCCATCCTGAAGGTCACCTTGTAGCCTTTGTCTTCCATTGCTGAGATGGACACCAGGTTCTTTTTGAGGTCAGGTACATATAATACATCCTGGAATTTGTAGCCTTCTTGAATGGAGGCCACCAAGCGCTTGTCGATAGAGTTTCGGATGATCTTCTTTGTTTTGACTTCACCGGTTTTCCATTTGTTCTTGGCAGCAATGGGTGCATTTGATGGAGGCTCAACTATATTGCCTCTCACATGGTCCAACACTCCTTGATCTTCTAAGGTTAGATCGAGAGACATCTTCCATCTATGATAGTCAACTTTCTCATGGAGGTTGTGTTAAGTTATGGTATGTTCTATGCTTATAACAATTTACTTCTTTTTCTTATTATATTCCATATATTAGCAATCACATGTACATAAAGTAAATTGTAGATAGAACATTACACGATCGACAGAAAACAAGCCAAGACAAGAGACACAAGATGTGGCAGCTAGCCAGGGAAAAACCCCACAATCTGTGGGGAAACCCTTTGATCAAATCTTCTTTTATATTCAATAATTCAGCAGAGAGAAAGAGTACAATAAATCTGATTTATATCAATAGTAGCAAACCCTAGATCAACAGCATTAGCATTAGCAGCTTCATCATCGAACTAGGGCAGATGATATCTCACAAACCGACCGTTGGATCAGCTTGATTCCACCACCAAATGTTGCGGCTCATAGAGGAGGTTCAGATGAACCTACAATGTAGTTCAGATGAGGAGATCTTCTGGTCCACGCAGGTCAAACTTTACTTCTGCATTTGCAGCTCTAGTTTCAACAGCTTCCTTCAAACTAGGGCATTCGATATCTTGCAAACTCTCCGTCGGATTGACTTGATTCCACCACCAAAAGTTGTGGCTTTTAGAGAAGGTTCAGATGAACCTATAGCGTAGTTTAGATGAGGAGATATTCTGGTCCACATAGGTCAAACTTCACTTCTGCAGTCGTAGCTTCAGTTTCAGCAGCTTCCTTCAAACTAGGGCAGTCGATATGTTGCAAACTGTCCATTGGATTGACTTGATTCCACCACCAAAAGTTGCAGCTTTCAAAAGAGGTTCAAATGAACCTACAAAAAAGTTCAAATGAGGAGATCTTCTGGTCCACACAGGTCAAAATTTACTTTTGTAGTTGCAACTTCAGTTTCAGCAGCTTCTGGCTTCACATGTGTGAGGGAGAGACCCTTTTCTATGCAGTAGAGAAGAGACTCTTTTCTGTGCAATAGAGAGGGAGATGTGATGAGATGAGTGAGTGAAAATGAGGAAAATTCCTCTTGTATTTATACACAAATGATGATGTTTGAATAGATGCGACCATTGGGCTTTTGAGCCTACATGAGTTGTAGGTAGGCTTGATAATAATTCCATAATCAAAATAAATTCATATCTCCATGAATACTTTTCGGAATCATATGATGTTTATATCAATCTTGCACCTCTTGATGAGAGGAATCTAATAAAAATATTATCAGCCATGAATAAGATGACCCACATGAATTTTTGGCCCTAGTTTCCAATTTTAACACTCCCTCTCAACTAGGGAGAACTTCATCTGCAATCTATCTATCGGTCATTACTATTCATCCATCAAATGCACTGCCCTGTATAGCCTGACCCTTGCGCTGCTCTGCTCTATTTTGCCTATTCTGCTTTGTCTTGTTCTGCCCTATACTGATCTGTATTGTTCTGCTCTGCTCTTGCATTATTTTGTTCTGCTCTGCTTTTGTCCGAATTATGAAGAAGAAGAAATGATTGAGGATGTATCATACTGACTCAAAGTCAGTCTCAGAGTATGTACCACTGGTCCCAGACCAGTCTCAACTGTCCCGAAGTCAGCATCATAGTATGTACAACTCCTACCACTGGTCTTAGACCAGTAACATCCTCCATTGACTCAAATTCAGTCTCAGAGTGTGCACCACTGGTCCTAGACCAGTCTCAACCGACCTGAAGTCGGTGTCATAGAATGTACCACTCCTACCACTGGTCCCAGACCAGTATCATTGATCCCAGATCAATGGAGTTCATCCTAGCGTAGGGAGTACGGTAGATACAATGATGCGTCCATTGGTACTACTATGGTCCCTAACTTCATTTTCCTGCTCATTGATCAGATGAGAGGTACTTCCCATGAGTCCTGGACTGCATGGGTAGGATGTCTCGACAAGAGAACTTAATGAATCTCATCCTCACAGGAGAACACATAAATCTTGCTACAATCACCATGGAGAACACATCAATCTAGGCCGCCATGGAGAACACATCAATCCGGGCCTCACATGAGAACTAATCATCCTGCTACACAGGAGAGCGAATCATCTTGTTCCAAAAGAGAGCGAATCATCTTGTCCCACAAGAGAGCGATCATCTTGTTTCAGTGCACACCACCAGGGGAGGGTGAGTTACTCTGTGGTCATATGTTGCTCCAATAAGAACAACAAGCCCTCAGAGCTCTCAGAGCTCAATGATGCAACATGCAGGACCCTTGTACAAGGGTTTCTTGACGACTCCAAGTCGTTTGGGAAAATCACAGATTAGATCTTTCCTCAGGGCTTTGACAAGGTGTATCGAATTGTACAACATCTTAATGCGATGGAGCCTCCTTGCTCATTGACTTACCATATCCCAGATGATGTCTATTTGCTGGAGCAATTGACGAATACGAGATTTCTCAATAATCGAATCCCACCTCTGGTTGTTACAGAGAATCGCAGTGGTATGTGTTCAAAAATATCACTGAAGAGCTTCCCCAACTAGGCAGCTTCATACGAGATCATACTTGTAGATATGTATCCGGTCTTGGTAGTGCTTATGGCAATCGACTTCTGCTTCCTGCTCATCCATTATATCGAAGCAGAATCCAAAGAGAAAAAACACTAAAAAGTGCTCCAGTGATCCTTCACACTACCTTCCTAATCAGCATTCGAATAATCATGCAGTTTCATATTTCCAATAGTGTATCTCAATCCATGAGAGATTGTGCCACGAAGATATGTCAAAAGATTCTTGGCATCAATCCAGTGAGGCTCAACCAAATATGAGCTCACAATGCTAACTGCAAAACATATGTTCAGACAGACGTTCACAAAGAACATCAATGCGAATGAGTTTATGAAACTCAGAGGCATTTTCTAAATCTGGTCTGACATCACTACCATATAACTTCTAAAAGTTAAGATCCTCGAGATAGTCACAGGCTTGCAGTCTATCTTACCGAATCTTTCCAATATCTTTACCACATATTTTCCTTGAGATAGGAAAATTTCCCTTGGCTTCTGCCACAATTCAAGTCCTTGGTCTTTCATTTCAAATTCAGAAGCCAAATCCCTCTTACATTTGTGAATGAGAGGGTTTGCACCTGTTTGAAAGAGTTCATCCACATACAGCACCAGTATGAGAGGTTTGTCATTTTCAACCTTAAAGTAAAGGTCAGGATCGACTTCACTCCTAGTGAATCCCAGCTTCATCAAGTAGCTATCGATCCTCTCATACCATGCTCGGAGTGCTTGTTTCAACCCATAGAGAGCCTTCTTCAATTGCATACATGAGATTTTCAATCATAAATCTCAAATCCTTCGGGTTGCTCCACATAGACCTCTTCTTTAATTGAACCGTGCAAGAACACGGTGTTGACATCCATTTGATGTAGGTTCTATCCTTGTGAAGCCACAAGGGCTATGATCAGGTGGATGGTTATATATCTGGAAACAGGTGCAAATATCACATCATAGTCTATACCTTCCTTCTAGGAGAAACCATGAGCAACAAAACGAGCCTTATACTATTCCATACTTCCATCTACTGCAGCTTTATCTTGTAAAGCCATTTTGAAGTAACAATTGTCTTGTCCTAGGGTCTGGGAACTACTTCCCAGACATCATTCTCCATAATGGTCATAACAGCCTTCCATACTTGATGCTTGATGGCATCTAAGAATGATGAAGGTTCATTTTGTATGATTGTGCTTCATACTGGTCAGGTATCCCTGATACCTGTTTGGTTTCTTACTTTCATGGAAGGTTCCTCGAGGTGTAGCATGTCTTTTAGCGTCATCAAGTACCCCCCCTAAGCCATGAAGGCCTCTTCTTGGAAGAGGAAGGCTCAGGAGGATAAATAGGATCCATCGGTTCTTCCACATCAGGTATTGTTACATCATCTACCCATAGAGACAGCTTCCATAATCGTACGGTGCCACACCATTCTACTCTGGAGTATGTGGTGTAGTAGTCTCCCTCTTAATGCCAACCTCAGGTATACCTGAGTCAACCAACTGAAAAATATCGGAGGTCTTGTTTTGGCTTGAGGAGAATGGTCCCCTTTTGAGCTTTCCTTTGACACATCCTAGACATACACCTTCTTTCTCTACTCGAAATTCGGGCATCCCTGTCACCATTTGTCTTACATCGAGTAGAGCTTTATAATGAAGGTGGCAAAGCTCTGATGCCAAAGTTTGGACTAAAGAGATGTGTCATAAGACATGACACCTAACGGACTTCCATCGACCTGATATAATGAATCAACACAAAACCCAAGAGAAAAGGCATCTTTAACATTATTTTTCCATATACATACCTTGCCATCACTGAAGGTTACCATGTATCCTTTGTCTTTCATTCCTGAGATGGACACCAGGTTCTTTTCGGAGGTCAGGTGCATTTAATACATCCTGGAATTTCTAGCCTTCTTGAATACTTGTCCTCTTCCTTGATTCCCATCTCTCCTCTTACCTTTGCTATTGAATTTGTCATTCATTTGATTGCCATCAGAGGGATTTTGATCATCGTCCCATTTTGAGTCCTTTCTATCAAGGCACTCCCTTGCATAGTGACCTGCTTTATTGTAGATGTAACATCATCCTTTTCTTCCACCCTTAGGTCTAGCCTTTCCTTTGATTTAGTCCTGGAATTATTTCTTTTCTTAGCATGAGAAGAAAAGGAAGGAGGAGGACCTTTAGGCAAGGGTATTTCTTGCTCTTCTACCCTTGTTTCTTCTTGAATGTATCTATCCATTAATTCCTTGAAACCAGGAATTACATTATTGTTCAGAAGAGTAATCCTGAACATGTACCATTCGGATGGTAATCCTCCAAGAGTCATGAGTTCCATTTCTCTGTCAGTAATAGTCTCCCCAATAGATAGGAGATCATTCTTGATCTCGGTGATTCTTAAGAAGTATGCTTGCATACTCTCATCTTTACTCTTATTTATTTCCCTCAACTTATTTCTAAGAAACAAAACTTGATTTGCATCATTAACTTTAAATAACCTCACCAATCTATCATAGATTTCCTTGGAAGTGTCCAGTTCAGAGACGTAGGCCACCAAGTGCTTGTCGATAGAGTCCCGGATGATCTTCTTTGTTTTGACTTCTCCATTTTTCCATTTGTTCCAGGCAACAACGGATGCATTTGATGGAGGCTCAACAATATTGCCTCTCACATGGTCCAACACTCTTTGATCTTCTAGGGTTAGATCGATAGGCATCTTCCATCCGTGATAGTTAGCTTTCTCACGGAGCTTGTCTTCGGCAGGAAAGAGTGTTGAGGACCCCATAGTTCTTTTAGGATAGTCTTGCCAATCTTCTCTTTGGTGATTTCTCTTGCTCTTGCTCGAGCTTTGTCTTCACCTCAGCTCTAATACCATGTTAAGTTATGGTATGTTCTATGCTTATAACAATTTACTTCTTTTTCTTGTTATATTCCATAGATTAGCAATCAAATGTACATAAAGTAAAGTGTAGATAGAACATTAGACGATCGGCAGAAAACAAGCCAAGACAAGAGACACAAGCTGTGAAGACTAGCCAGGGACAAACCCCACAATCTGTGGGGAAACCCTTTGAACAATTATTCTTTTATCTTCAATAATTTAGCAGAGAGAAATAGTACAATAAATCTGATTTATATCAGCAGCAGCGAACCCTAGATCAACAGCATCAGCATTAGCGGCTTCATCATCAAACTAGGGCAACACAAACCAATTGTTGAATCAGCTTGATTCCACCACCAAAAGTTGCGGCTTATAGAGGAGGTTCAGATGAACCTACAACGCAGTTCAGATGAGGAGGTCTTCTGGTCCACACAGGTCAAACTTTACTTCTGCAGTTGTAGCTTCAGTTTCAGCAGCTTCCTTCAAACTAGGGTAGTCGATATCTTGCAAACCGTCTGTCAGATTGAGTTGATTCCACCACCAAAAGCTGCGGCTTTCAGAGGAGGTTCAGATGAACCTACAACACAATTCAGATGAGGAGATATTCTGGTCCACGTAGGTCAAACTTCACTTCTACAGTTGTAGCTTCAGTTTCAGTAGCTTCCTTTAAACTAGGGCAGTCGATATCTTGCAAACCGTCTGTCGGATTGACTTGATTCCACCACCAAAAGTTGCAGATTTCAGAGGAGGTTCAGATAAACCTACAACACAATTTAGATGAGGAGATATTCTTGTCCATGCAGGTAAAACTTTGCTTATGCTGTTGCAGCTTCAGTTTCAGCAACTTCCGACTTCACATGTGTGAGGGAGAGACCCTTTTCTACGTAGTAGAGAAGAGACTTTTTTTTGCGCAAGAGATGTGATGAGATGAGTGAGTGAAAATGAGGAAAATTCATCTTGTATTTATACACAAATGATGATGTTTGAATAGATGCGACTGTTGGGCTTCTGAGCCTACATGAGTTGTAGGTCGGCTTGATAATAATTCCACACTCAAAATAAATTCATATCTCCATGAATACTTATCGGAATCGGATGATCTGTATATCAATATTACACCTCTCGACGAAAGGAATCTAATAAAAATATTATCATCCATGAATAAGATGACCCACATGAATTTTGGCCCTAGTTGCCAATTTTAACAGCTTGTCTTCCGCAGGGAAGAGTGTTGAGGACCCCATAGTTCTTTTAGGATAGCCTTGCCAATCTTCTCTTCGGTGATTGCTCTTGCTCTTGCTCAGGCTTTGTCTTCACCTCAACTCTGATACCATGTTATTTATGGTATGTTCTATGCTTATAGTAGTTTACTTATCTTTCTTATTATTATCTACAGACTAGTAATCACATGTACATAAAGTAAAGTGCAGATAGAACATTAAACAATCGACAAAAAACAATCCAAGACAAGAACAACAAGATGTGGCGGCTAGCTAGGGACAAACCCCAATGTGGGGAAACCCTTTGATCAAATCTTCCTTTATCTTCAATAATTCAGTAGAGAGAAATAGTACATAAATATGATTTACATCAGTAGCAACAAACCCTAGATCAGCAGCATCAGCATCAGCAACATTGGCATCACCAGCATCATCGGCATCACTGGCACCACCAGCATCATCGGCATCACCAGAATTAGCATCATCGGCATCACCAACATCAACATCATTGGCATTACCGACATCATCGACATCACCATCATCACTGGCATCACCGGTATCATCGGCATCAACACTAAACTAGGGCAGACAATATCTTGCAAATTGACCGTCGGATCAGCTTGATTCCTTCACCAAAAAATGCACCCTTCTAAGGAGAGTCAGATCCACCTACAACACAGTTTAGAGAGGGAAAAAGATGGTCAACGCGGGTCAAACTTTCGATTTGTAGTTGCAGCCTTAAATCTGTGTCCTTCCTTCCACACATGTGAGAGAAGAGTCTCTTTCTGTGCAGTAGGAGAAGAGCCTCTTTTTTATGCAGGAGAGAGAGAGAGATGTGATGAGACGAGTGAGTGCAAATGAGGAAAAGACGTCATGTATTTATACACAACTGTTGATGATTGAATAGATGTGACTATTGGTCTTCTGAGCCTACATGAGTTGTTGGTCGGCTTGATAATTATTCCATAATCAAAATAATTCATATCTCCATAAAAACTTATTGGAATTGAATGATCTTTAGATCAATCCTACACCTCTCAACGAGAGGAATCTAATAAAAATATTATCAGCCATGAATAAGATGACCCACATGGAGTTTGGCCCTAGTTTCCAATTTTAACACATTTCCTCCATGAAAATTAACCAGGTGACAAATGGTTTACGAGAACAAATCCCTTTATACCATAAAAATTGATTTGGTTCTAAATATAAAGATGCAATACGTACCTTTTGTAATAGTTGCACATCATGTAGATCAAAATATTTCTCCATCTGTAGTATCCATGTTATGGGATCCTTGCCATTAAATTTCCTCATATTGATATTTGGAATATGGTGGGTCTTCAATCCAATGTTATATTCTATGAAATCATGACTAACATTTATTTTTTCTCATCATGAGTTTCCTCTATTTCCTTTTCATCATTAGGAGTTCTTTCTTGTAGCAGCTTTGTCCCACCTTCCCTTAAACCTTCCATGTCTTTCTTCAAATCTTCCATGCCTTTCTTCAAATATTCTTCCCCACCATCAATATTATCTTCCATGGCACATATAAAACTATTTATCTTAGCTTCGATTGTATTCTTCAAATCATCCATCCAATTTTTCTTACTAGGTGTTTCTATTTTCTTGATTTGAGTCATTCTTTTTCTTGCTTTTAGCAGATCGATCTTGAATATGTTGTATCTTTGAAATTTTAGATCTCTAAGGTCTGAAATTGCGACTTGCAGTATCTCTCTACATCCTCTTTCCAATACCACCAGTGTGATCGAGATTGGATTCTCCAAGAAAGTGTTATGCCCAATCTCCCAAGATGATCGGATTATATACTTTTCTAGTAGAGCTAACTTGTATGAAGTGCCACGTGTCACTATTTCGACCTTCAGACCTGAAAAAAATACACAGAAAAGTGCAGTCTGTCCTCTTTCTACAACTTCTATGAAATTTCAATATGATGCTCAGAGAGAATGTTATGACGATTTTCCCAAAGTCACCTTTTTGGGATGTAATTTGGGAGCCTGTAGAAACCCTAAATGTCTTGGACCATATCTCCAAAAATATAGTAAAACAAGATCTGAAATTTGGGCTCGAGCTTCACTAAGGTTTCATCTCAAATGAAATTTTATTTCAGAGTCTAAACCTTCATAGAAAAAAAATATAGAGAAAATGCCACGATGGCTTGTTTGAGATGGAATTCTGGAGCTTGCAAAATCCCTAACTTCCTCAGATCATATCTCCAAAAATATAGCGAGACAAGATCTGAAATTCAGACCCGAGGTTCAAAACAATTTATACTCAAATGGGTTTTTGTTTTAGCTTCTGAAACTTCGCAGAGAAAAAGTTATGTAAAAAATGCCACGAGGACCTGTTTGGAGCAACGAAACCCTAGAATCCAAAGCTTTGATACCAAATGCTATGAAACCATCTCACAAAAAGATAAAAAAGATAGATCAATGACTTAGAAATCAACCTCTTCGAGGAGGAAACCTCCTTTACATTACACAAATGAAAAATTCTTGGATGATACAAATGACAAGACCTCCTTTCTATATATAGGAGTCTAAGGGGTCCCAATACAATCAGAGCCTACATACCAATAATATTGTAGGGCCACAACAATAACAATAGTGGGCTTCTATGGGGCATAATAATAACAACATGGGGACTATATGGCACAATAATGCAATAAGGGGGTTGCACTAATAAAAATACATGGTTACACTAGTAATATAGGGACCCAACATAATGTTACATAGGCAAAAATGAGTGTTTAAATTAGCAAAAAGGAATGCCAAATGAGGGACTTGTCACTTTGCTTTAGAAATATCTAAGCCATGGCATGAAAACAAATGCAAAGTAATTTCAACCTAAACTCAAGATTTATGAGAATGAATATATGCATATGTATACCTAGGATGGAATCCTTACTAAAAATATGTTTTCTCTTTTAGATTGAAAAAAATTCAAGATTACACTTTTACTTGATGAAAGAAATCAAGCCTTAATTATGTTCTACATCTAGATTTTCCCCTTCATAAAGGTGTTATGTGATGGATGAAACCAATTCTCTATAAATTTGGATACTACATTATTTGTGACTGATCAAAAGGACTGTCAATTTGCCTTTGTGCAATCACCAATGGATGTTGGTCTTTGGGCCAATTGAAGTGAAAATTAACAACAATAGCATGGACAAGAAACAATGAGATTTTATATGTTTTACTTTTTCCAACTTTTGATAAATAAACAATCTTCGAAAATTCTTGTTGATTCTTTTTCATATACATGATATATATGAAAAATATCCTCTTTTCAATAGAATAATATTTTAAGCATTGGGTAATTTTGCAAAGGTCTTTTTCAAACCAAAATTTCCCTTGCTAGACTAAATAAAGGAAAATGGGACAGAAAAAATGTAGATGGGGCACTAGAAAATCTTACTTGGAACATAATGTGTTAGTCAAAATAATAAATAAAAGTTTACAAGAGATGTGTTGGAGAGGAGTATCAATTGGATTCTATGGGGTGAAAATGCATGAACAATAGTTATTGAGATTTTCTTTGAAGGTAAACACAATCAAAGGTTATGTACATGATCTTTTAATGTTTGATTTAAGGTTAACAATTAGTAGTTGGGAAAAGTCTAAGAGAATGGATTTTTTTGTTTTTAATTACACATAAAATGAAAAAAAAAAATATCTTTCATTTTTCAACTTAATAATTTATATTTGTCCCTTCATTGATATTGAAACTTATAAAATCTTTATGAATTATATCTCAGTTAATCATAACCAAATCATAGAAAACTAAGAAAAATCAATTTTTTTAATTAGTATTTCATGGTGTCATAACTTAATTAGTTTGGAATTGGAGAGTGTAACTTTTCAATACATGAATCTTTGGCATTGAGTTGCCCTAAAACATATCAAACTACCCTAAAAGCTTAACTTGATATAATACTAAATGTGTCAAAATATTGATAGGGGAAGTTGGATTGATATAACCATAATATTTATTTCTCAAATATACTCTATATTAATAATAAACTTAGGTAGACTCATCAAATTAGGTTCCAAGTACTTGTAATGAAAAATGAAGAAATAAGGCTCCAAAAGTAAGTGTAGAGGCAAAGACTTTGTTTTCTAATATTAATGATCAAGATTTGGCTAGCTTAAAATCTTGGAATTTCCACATACATTGTAGTCCATTGTATGGGATAATATATTATAGGAATCAACCATTTCTCTCTATGATAAGGAAAGCGAGTTTGCATTACTAAAACATAGCAAGATGTAATAACACTATTATGTGTGGTATGGTCCATAAAAGCTTACTAAATAAAGTATAATTTATAGTTTGATTAGAGAATAATTTGTTATAATTGCTATTTTCTAGGGGAAAAATAAAAGAAATTACATGGTATACATGAATAATAAACATAGATTTTTAGGGTAAATAAAAAACTTTGCTTCATTTATTTGACCAAAAAAATTGACCATTATAACATATTCTAATATTCTTCTTGGTAAACTTTTGTCTATGCTATAGTTACAATGATTGATTTGAGATACATGTACAAATGTCATCTATGATTATACATTTTTATTTCTACCAAATAGAGGATCGAAGTACTTAATTTTTACCATTCTCCTTAGATATCTCTTAGTGTAGCGTAAGTAGCATCCAAATTATGGACTTGTGGAATATTTATCACCCTTAATTGATTATTTTCATTCATTGAATGCAATGAAACTATATCTCTTTCTTGATATAAGGAAATCTAAGTTGTGGCTCCTTTTTTTTAAGTTTGAATGACTATTTTTAGGAATTGATGAAAGGGGGCTTGGAACTTAAGATGTGCTAGTAGCAATGGATTTTTCCACTACTCTTTGATGGTATGAGACCAATTTCCGTTGAAGGAGTAGGAATTGCATCTTCAAAAGTATTAATTGGATTTACCAAATGAATGTCCAACATTAAAACTTTTCTCTAAGAGAGATTATGAGGTTTCCCCTTTGTAGATAGAGAAGAATTTGACTTTGGTAGGAAAACACCATGTGATCATATTAAAAGAGAATTCTACAATGAAAGGCAACTGTTTGTAGTCCAATGTTTGACTCTAGCTTTGCTTGTGACTTTCCATCACAATGTGATTAGGAAGATCTTTTCTTATGTTTGCAGAAATAAATATCTTTAGTAGATAGTATGTGAATAATAATTTTCAATTGGGTTTAGCTTAAGTAGTTATAGGATGGAGTATTTCTTCCCTACTCAAATTCTATTTGTATAAGTGAAATGTTAAGCTCATAATAAGTATATTATTGCATAATATTTGAGCCTGGTCATTGACCTAGCCTTGTACCTTGAATAATTTATTGTTTGCCCTAGGTACCATCCTCAAAGTGAGTAGAAGTGTCAAGGATTTTCCTCGAGATATGTTTTATAGAAACAATATTAATAATAATGACTAGTTTTTAAGGCTAAGAATTTTATATCGTATTTAAACATCCTATTTCTAGAGAGAACAAAGTTACCAACTAACTAGAACTTTACCAAGTTCTAGTTTTTTTAGAGGTCACATTGTTGATTTTTGTGGTTTTTTTGAAAAGTGGTAATGTGTAAAGACCCTGCTAAACTGCCTTAAGAATTTTTGTTGTTTCTTGATTTTGCTGGTATAATTTAGGTGATTATGTTAGAGGCTTTTTGAAGATTATTTTCATACAAAATGACACAATTGCATACAAAGATTCCACTCCAAATATACAAAGTGAATGAAAAGGACATGTAAACAAGAATGTTGAGTTTTTTATTGCAATGAATGGATTCAAACATACATGTCTGAGACAATCCTTAGTTGTGTGAAATGTAGATATTTAAAGCCGTCAACAAGGTCTAGGGATTACATATATTCTTAGGTAATGTTAGAACTTTAGCAATTTATTTATATAATAATTGTTTGGGAAGAAGTGGTGCTTGACTACTACAATCTCCCTTTAACTCCCAATGGGCCTCGATTCACCTAATTTCTAATTCCAACTAACAAAAATTGAAGAGAAAGCCTAGAGCATAGGATTGCTCTTGCAAGTATTATGAATCATTTAAATAAGATTACATTGGAAACATCAGTAATAAATTATTGCAGTGAAACTTGACTAAACTAGACTTAATTGAAATTGAACTTCGACACTTGGATGGGCGGTTTTGACATCTAGCAAGTGATTGGAACTCCTCAATGTGCTCCATTATTGAACCCTTTTGTTTGAGACTTATCAATTGGCTAAAAAAGTGTTGCTTTTTGTATCTTCATAATGTGCTGTCAATTCTTTTGTAAAAATTGCCCAAGTGATAATTTGTTTACGAGGGCAAAACCATTGATACCATACAAACTGATTTGGTTCCAAATATAAAGTTGCAATATGTACCTTTTGTGTGTTTTGCATATTATTGAGATCAAAAAATTGCTCCATCTGTAATATCCATGTTGTGGGATCCTTGCCATCAAATTTCCTCATATCGCTTTTTCGAATATGGTGGGTCTTTGATCCAACATTAGAGTCTATGGAATCATGATTAACATTTCTTTTGTTCTCATCACGAGTTTCTTTTACTACCGTTTCACCATTAGTGACCATTTCTTGTAGCAACTTATTCATATTTATCTTCAATTCTTCCATGTCTGTCTTCAAATCTATCTTCAAATCGTCCATCTTAGCTTCCACATCATTCATCTTAGCGTCTACGCCTTTCTTTAAACAATCCATCTTAGCTTCTACGCCTTTCTTTAAAACATCCATCTTAGCTTCTACATCTTTCTTTAAATCGTCCATCTTAGATTATGTTCCTTTTTGTGCAAGTGACAGTTGTTGCACTTGGTCTCGTAATTTTGATATATCATGTTGCATTTCTTCCTCTTCTTCATGAGTCATGCTAGAG
>APFE030052357.1:242016-257144 GCA_000404065.3 Pinus taeda | reverse complement strand
CAATTCAAGAGTGAAGAGTTTAATCATGAGTTGAACAACTTCAAGTGCAGAATGTGAGTCATAGAGTTCTTTCAGCTTTTGTAAGGCTTCGAAAGCAGTTGAAAATGGCGTTATATGGTGACTCACCTCTTCACTTACAGATGCTGCAATTAATGCATAGGCTTTGCTGTTCTTGTTTTCCCAAATGGCGAGCTCTTTGTCTGATATAGGTTGTTCTGGCTGTTTGTCTCTGTCTCCAATGCACACTCCTTTCCACAACTCATTGAAAATGAGGGTGTGTTTTATCATCTGGGACCACTCAGGGTAGTTCTCTTTGCCAGTGAAAACTATTCCCACAATGGTTATGATTAAATGCACACTGTAACAAAAGCTTTTGCTGCAAAATTTTAATCTTAATGGGAAAAAAATATAATTCTGATATGACTAAGCAACAAATTGAACTGGACAACAAATGTAAATACCCAAGACTGTAAATACACAAAACTATACAGCGCATTCAACACTTCATGCCACAGTGCTTTGACCCACGTCCTTGTCTTAGAAAACTCTATTCAACGAATTTTATATGCCAAAAAAACTTCAACGCATACACAAGTGGGGCAGCGTATGGTGATACCAGCATTCAATATATGGTCAGACCAGAAATTAATGTAATACACCAAGATTGTGTATTAAGGCAACATAAATACAACAGACTTCATTATATATGGGCAGCATTCAGCATATGGGCAGCGTTCAATGTACAACACCAAGACTGTAATACACCCAAACTGTGTATTAAGGCAGCATAAATACAGCAGACTTCAATATATATGGGCAACGTTCAATGTACAACACCAAGACTGTGTATTAAGGCAGCATAAATACAACAAACTTCAATATATACGGGCAGTGTTCAACATACTTAATGTAAATAATGTAATTAATAGTAGCACTGGCCGATACAAGAACTAATACTAGCGTTCAAGATAAAGAATGGTATTACGTATTACAAACCAGCAACATCATAAACAACGTATCATTCCAGCAACTCGAATCAAAATTCCAGGATAAGAACACATAGGTATTTAATACTAGCATTGGGCTATGCTTTGAAGCCCCTGGTCCAAGAATGAAAACAAGCAGAATGAGTGCAGCGAGTGCAGAAAATTGTGTGCCCCAATTATATTAGATTTCTAAACCCATCCTCATTGCAGACGTAGACCTCTTATACATCTTTCAAAATATTCTCCATGGAACGATAGTTATTGCCATTATAATTACAAAACCCCTTCCAACTGTTTGTAAAAGGAATCAAAGTGCAGGAGAATTCTTTAATTCAAACCATGTGAGCATCTCGTAGCACCTATTGAAATGCTGGAGAGAATGCATTTTGGTAACACATATGCATACGCGATAACCACAGACGAGATGCAGTCGAACAATCAAAAAACTCTAAGAACCATGACTTGTCCCCTCAAAAGAAAATTCTTCTAATGCCCAAAACTCCTTCTAGAGGACGCAGATAATGCAGCGTTTAGACAGTGACAGCGATTGTGGAGGGGGCAGGTCGGAATATGTGGAATATGGCAGACAATGGTTATGCGCAGAAGCCACGCAGTGGGTAACACAGAGCGCAGAATGGCGTAGACAATAATTATGGCAAACAGAGAGCGCAGTAGATAGACTCCATAGGGGGACAGACTGCAAGAAAATGGCAAAAGGGAGTTACAACTAATTTCGGGAGTTGGCTCTGATACCATGTCAGACCAGGCAGTAACTCCTCAAAACAAATCTATTCATATTATTCCTTTAGGTTGGTCTTTATTATATACATGAGGAAGACTATTCACTTCAATTCCCGATGATTGTTCATATCTCTTATTATTTATTTACATTGATTATATTTATTCACCCAATCTTGATGATTAGGTGTCAACATTCACCATGTGTTTGACAGAATGTCTGTCATGGCTAGGTCTTGTTAGGTCAAGTTCTTGTCTAAGATTTGTATGGAAGGCTTTGTCCTTGTGTCATTCATGGTTCTGGAAGTGCCATTAAGTTACGGGAAGAGCTCTGGATCCTAGCATGAAAAAGTAGCTTAAATCCTATGATCGCAGGTACAAAACTGAGTGAAAAACACTGCAGTGACTCCCTTGTAGGCATCATGCATGCACCTAGGGAGTTTCAGTCAAAATCAGACAGTGTTGTGCTAGCATTTGGGAGATCAAAGCACTAAGAAAAGAGGTCTAATTCAAGGTTTGGGCACCTAGAAGGATGGTTTAGCCCTTGGGGGTCCTATAGCACCTAATAGAGAAGTCATTAAGGGTTTTGATTTGTCGATTCTACGTCCTTAAGGTGATCTGGGAGGTTGAATCATATCATAGTGACTCTCATCTCATGTTTACCTCAGGGAAATCGGTGAAAATGGATAAATGTGGGAGGAGGTGGTTAGAATGTGTGTGTGTTTTAAATATTTTCTATGTTTTTGAATGCATAGAAATTGACAAGGACATAGCTTCTCTCTACTTATGCACAAAATGTGAAAAACCAACAAGTTAAAATTGTTGTAATTTGACAAAAACAACTTAATTCGAAAATTTAAATCCCTAATTTATATGGCTAGGATGTACAGTGTTACCCCAAAATCTCACACCCAAAGATGTAAACTCCTTGCACCTAGGTAAAGAATTATGGAACTTGGAGTTTAGCCACTATCACCTCATTAACAATCTACACTTTAGACATAGGATGGAGCTAAGTCAAGAGGGGCTTCCCTAATGAAATTAAGAAGAAAAAAATTGAGCTTGGGGATGATGGGTGAAAGGGGAATTCTAGTTCCTTATTATTTGGGCTATCAAGGTAATGAATGCAACCTAAGAGGATGTTCTAAAAATAATTAAGGGTTAGCAAGCAATAAACTAAGGTGTGTATTCTATTACCCGCCACCAATGGGTGATCCCATAGGAGAATTTTTTCTCCTAGATTTGTCTTCAACAGGCAGCCAACAACCCTGACAACTACCAATGTAGCCAATATTGTGTTAGTTTATCTTTGCTCCCTGAGTCAATCATATGTCCCCTCACCCATCCGTTGAGAGCGTATGTTTGAAGGTGGGCCATCCAATCCTAAAGGTATCTCTTTCATTGTGCAATCAGGTGCTTATGCTTGTTTTTCTTGGGCACACTTGGGTATGGATTATTGAGTGACTTGGAAGAACAAAGGGTTCTGATTATAGTCTTGTTCCCTTACCTTAAATGGGGGGTTAATCCTCAACTCTAGTCCTATGGGATCTCCTCTATTAGCTTATAGCTTTAGGATGAGCACTACTTGGGAAAACTCGATTTTGGTAGCAGGGTCTCGTTTTCCTGTTTCATATTTTTCACTTCCCTCTGCACATTACATGCCCTATTTCATCATCTTCTGTCTTTGGGTCCACAAGGCTCTAGTACTCCCCCTCCCCTTGTCCACATGTCTAGGTTGGGCCTGGAACGATGCCCCGAAAGTTGATGCAGCTAAAATAAAGATAAAACATATCATGGCCACATACAAAAGGAAATAATACCACAAAATGCAAAGATGGTTGGGACAATAAATTTAGCACATGGGCAAAAACATGAGCTCTACCCCTTATCATTATGGCCATCACCCTAGTTCCTAGAGCCCTTATGAGTGCCCCATGCACTGTTAAGGAACCCATGCATGTCACAACCCCTGGTAGGCAATGAACCACCCCACCTTGAGAGGGTAATCACTGCTATATTATACACAACATGCTCTCACCCCCTGGAGCCACAAACAGTCAAATAAAAGAAAAATCAATAAAAGGCAAAGGCAAAATGAATAAGCGTGGAAAAACAAAGGAAGAGGTAATTCATATACCACGATTGCTCCCTCTTACATTTATACACCCAAATATGTGGACATCCCTCATCATTACCATCATTGAAACCATGGCATTTGACCTTGAGACTCATGCGTCGTAATCCATCTCATCATTATCCACATGACACTTACCGCTTGAAGGATGTACCTTGGACATGTCCTTCTCTTTAGGGGATGGGAACACCTAATAGGGTTGTTTATTAACCACTCCTACCTAGAGAGGTAACACCATTACATGCTCAAAGCCTCAAATTTGGAAGGGAAACCCATTATGCAGTCTCATTTGTGTCGACGACTAACAAGTTTGATTCACTTAGATGCACTAATGAATTATTGTAGCCAAGGGTAAAGAGACACATTGGATCTTATATAAGATTGGAAAGTGGTTTCATCATATGGGTTGTGCAACTTAACTAGGGCCCAAGCCCACTATAGGATCATATTGACACTTGTAGGGGAAGCCTTGATACCCATGGGTTTCCAACATGAGATAGAGCATTATCTCATGCCATGGGCAACCTTAGCACCTTCAACAGCTTGTTCATTGCCCCACATTATATTCAAGATGATGCAATTGGACTAGCATTGCCCCCAACTAGCTTGGCAGTATATACAGGGTTTGGCAGTTGATCTGAGGCCTAAAGGAGGTTTGTCTTATCCTTGAGACATGGGAGGGAAAGGACCATCTTCCATGCCCTCACTTGGAGCAGTCTACAACCTTATTTTTCATTAGGAGATCCAAGAGACCATTTCTTGTGCCCCAGAGCCACTTTGGAGCACCACATGATCATTTATTCAGAGATTAAGGGGCTGACCCCTTGTCCATCACTCATGGAGCCCTCAATCTCATTATGGCACCTTGAGGACTTAATAAGGTCCTTCTACGACACTTCTACACCATGATTTCATCATTTCGGCTCTCTTTGGATGGCTTATTCTTCACTTTATGAGCTACTTGGTGGGCTTGTCACCAAGGATGTTATTTGCACATTGTTTTATGATTGTAGGGGCTATTAGGCTAATTCGAATTAAGTAGAGGATCATATAAATTTAGATCTCTCCCATTGTGGGAGATCATCATCATCAACACTTGGAACTTCTCCCTTATAAAAAAAATTTCACTTTTTCTTGGATGCTACTTGGAAATGCTATTGATGCATTTCGATATCTTTGGACATTGAAATTTCGATCTTTATTGGAGCTACTTATCTGTCTATGGTTTGATATATCTCGTCATCTTGTAAGTGATATTTTGATGAAGATTTTCATCGGAATAATGTTTAATGTGTGGGATTATTGCAATTAACTAAATCTTGTGTGCTCTCATTTATTAAGTTATCATTGTGAAGGACTGTTCGATTGCAAATTTCACATGTTACTCATTGTGTGACATTAGATGATTGTTCCTATTGGGTGGGATTTGGTTCTTGTTCCATGAAAAGCCATAGATATTGAGTAGGTAATTGTTGATTGTTCCATGAAAAGCCATAGATATTGAGTAGGTAATTGTTGAAAAGTGGTTGCTAGGGCATCACTTTTTGGCATCCTTGAAGACGATTTTAGTGAATCTTTAATCATTATAGACTCCATAGCCCAAGGATTAGGCACTGATCTAAGTAAAATTTATGATCACCCTATTCTTCCCTTTCTTTTTCTCTCTCCAAAAATTTTTGGCCCCTTTCCTAGACAACCAACTAGGACTCTCACAGTCTAGGGGTTCACAAAGTTTGGTGAAATTCTCAGGGTCAATTTTTAAGAAAACCCAATCCCTAGTTGCATCTTTGGAAGCCCATCTTGAACATGTTGGATTAGTGGTCTTATTGAGGGTCATTTGCACATAGAATTCGAAGAAAGTGAAAATTCTTGCCCCTTTCCCTAGCCTATCTTTATCTAATGAGCACATTGGAGGAACTCCTTCCACGATTACTCATAAACCCTAGGTCTTGTTTAGGCCCTTTCTAGGTCTCTCTAGTGAAGCAAAAGGCCTTTTTTAAAGTGACAAGCCTTACAAAGGCTTTAGGGAGATCCTATATTACAATGGAAGCCTTGACCATAAGTATACTCATCATTGTTGAGTTTCTGTAATCCTAGGTCTAGATCTTCCTCCTAGGTCTTTCCTAGAGAGCCTTTAGCTTCTTTTGAAGCATTGAGTCCTAATTGAGTCTATCCTTAAATGGGCTTTGGAAACCACTTCATAGCTTATCATTGATCCCATCATTACAAGTGATTTCCTTCATATCGGCACTCCTCCCATCAGTGAAAGTCCGTAAAGAGTAGGGGACACTAACTGAGGTGATAGTGGGTCTTTGTCCCATTTTTGTCATTTGGTCTAGTAGTTTCCCCCTTAGGGTCCCCTCCTAGGATCCCTGCTAGATTCTGTGGCAACATATACTATAACCCTTAACTTCATAAACCAAACATTACTAGATGAGAAGGAAAGGGTCTCACTTAGGGGACATCCATAATAAAACTAAATTAAGGGTTAAGATTTACTCATAAGGATATTACGGCCTGTTACCCTTCATGTCAGCAAGGGTACGCATATATTTTTGCAATACATTTCACACAACTGTAAGCCCAAAGTCACAAGTTAAAGCCTTGTAAGAACCATGTGAGGCCCTGTATTAGGTGTCCTAGACCTTGTGTTTGGTCGGACCATGATCGATCCCTTTGGGTTCATTTCTAGCTCCTTTCTTCCTGGATAGGATTGAAGGGCCTTGGATGGGCTTACCTGAGGACTCATGCTTTTAGAGGAGCCTACTTTTGACTGGTGATCACTAGTGTATGGGGTTGTCTAGCTTGCACTAAGGTGTAGTTATGTCTTACCACATGGTTATGTGTCTATTGAGTTTGTATGTGGTCTTCACCTTGTTGTAGTATCCCTCATAGTTCTCATACATGGCAATCTCACAATGTCAACTTTCATGTTTCCCAATGCAAGTGGTCCTTGTTAACCACCAAAAAGTGGGTAACTCCATAAGTGAAAAGTTTTCTACTTCTATGGACAACCAACTAACCAGCATCCCTACATTGCTCAGTACATGATGATATGTCATGAGCCTCTACCATTTTCATTGGTCAAACACCTCTCACCATTTTGCATTCCTCTTGAAGGAAGGTGAATCATCACCCACAACAAGTAATTTAACCATTTTGTAATCTTGTGGTTTTACTTAATGTTTTGGGAATCCTAACATGAATTAATGGATAATGTAGATGATTGACCAGTCTTGATTGTAAACCTATTTTCTCATTTTAGTAGGGAGGTTAATTTTTTACTCTAGTCCAATGGGACTTCCTCTAAGGGCTTAGGGTTATAGGAGGGGCATTACTTGAGAGACTTATATTAAAGTAGTGTGTCCATGATATTCCATACATACCACTTCCCATCATTCCCCAAATTTCATCTCCATTCTTCAGGTTGGGGGTCGTTGGTTCATTAGAAGTGACACCCTCTTATCCTCATCCTTGAGTCTAAGCCAAAAGTTGTCCTGGAGTTTGATGCATCTAAAAAGAAAGATAAAAGCATAAAATGGCCACAATGAAAGAAAAAAAAAACAATTAAAATGCAAAAGATGGTCAGGACATTAATTATCGCACAGGAAAAATCCTAGCTTGAACTCTACCCTCCACATTAGCTACCACCCAATTCCTCGCGCACTTGATGCTCCATCACATAATAAAGGAACTCTTGCATGTCCCAACCCTGATGAGCAATAAATTGAGTCATCATTAAGGGGTAAATAAATGATAAATCATTAAAAGCAAGCTCGAGCTCCTAAGTTATGCTCCCAATTAAAGCATTATCAAAAAGAAAGGGTGCACTAGAGGGGTGGAAAAAGCAAGGCGAGGAAAGGGGTAACTCATGCCTCCACAATTGCTCCCTCTTTACACTTATACACTCAAGATGATTGATTCAAATTTGTTAAGGGAATGAAATAAAATATAGATTTATAACCAAAACAAAGAGATACAATGAAACTTAAATTCTATTAAATAATTGGAAAATGTTGAAATTATAAAAATGCAGAATGAAAACAAACTAGCTTGAATGGTGGTAGTTTATCTCTGAGAAGAGATGTGATGGCTATGTGTCTTTGCCAAAGTGAGTTACAATGAGGTCGAAAGGCACTTTTTAATATTGGAAGCAATGAGGAAATGTTAAACATCTAAAAACCTAACCCTAGGAGATGAAACAACAAAAGGTTTATGGGCCCCACTGGGGTTAGTTGGTACATCAACTTCCCGAGGTCATAAGTTTTGCATACAATATCTGTTTGGCGCGCTCGGCAGCCCATTAGCAAGGTCTAGATGAGAATTACCTATTTTAGATCAACCTAGGCTCCGCCTATGGCTATAGCCACAAACATCATTTAGGGTCTCAAAATGGCCCCACAAATTTAGGACCCAAAAAAACTATAGAAAAATTGCCAAAATGGAGAACTATGCATTGAACCAGTGGAGTAGGTGGATGGCCACCAATACCCACATGGATTAGCCATCCCCTCTTAAGAAGCAATGCTCTCCATTGTGTTGAGGGCCCCTATAACATGGGGAAACTTCTGCTAATTTGGCTCTTGGTGAGCCACTTGCCTTAGTGAAGAAGTTGCCCAACTTTCACAACTCGGTAGAGTTGGATATGTTGTTGGCTGGCATCTTTTGTCTTGGTGTCGATGATTTGATCCACTGTAGCCTACTCAATGCAGTGAGGATGGAGCTACGTGGGGGCCAATTGCTTGGCTACCTTCGAAGTGTCAAACAGAGGTGGATAATATGGCTGAAGTAGCTCCACATTGAACACTAGGTGCAAGCCAAGGAATAAGGGAATGCTTAATTCAAAAGCATTGTCACCCATTGCCTTTGTGATTGTGTATGACCCATATCAAAGTGGTCTAAGCTTGGGGCCTATGAGGTGCTCTTTTTGTAAGTGTAACCACACCTTATCAACAACCTGAAACTTGTGTGGAACCATGTGCAATATCACACAATACTCATCCTTGAAGGGTTTGATACCACAGGGTAACCGACATTGTTGGCTGACGTGGAGATCTTGCCCTTGGCAGAGCCACCCAATGCTGTATGGTTGTGGGTGTGGTGTTGTCGGCAGGCCCAACCATTTGAAAACCTTTGTTGAGATGAGGTTCTGACTTCCACTATTGACATCTGTGAGTGAAGAGGCACTCACCTTTCTCTGGATCTTCGGGCTCACTTTTCTAGACATTGGTGTAGGCAATAGCGCCATTGGGTTCTGCATCAATGATATGCTTCCCCTTGTCCAAGTCTAATTCAAATTAAGAACCTGCATCTATCTCTAAGGCTTTCAGTTCGGCCACCAAGCACTGCCTTGCGTGACATTCATCAATGCTATGAGAGGGGTTCTTGTGGAACTTGCACCACTTTCTCATGTCTTTATTCATCTTCCCATTATCATTCTTTGTTTGCAACTTACATGGGTTGTCCTGGGGTGGTCCACCATAGCTCTTTCCATTGTTCTTCGATTTGGGGATGCCCTTGCCCGATGAGAGATTAACAAATCCAAATTTTCACTTCTTTTGTTTAAAATTTTGCTCAATTTTAACAGTAATATCAGTATGTTGCACAAAGCAAAGAGATATCCAAGAACTCCATTTTTGTTTGGATGTATCTGTGCAGACAACCACAGTACTTGAGCACCAAATGTTGCTCAGATTTTTTGATACCTAGCTTGGTGTGCAACTCTAGCATTGTTTGGTCCCTGTGATGTTGTAGTGTGGTCCATCTCATGCACTGGTCTTTGTAGCTTCCAACAAGGTAATATTGTTCCTTAATAGCATCCCTAAAAGAGTCCTAAATGGGTACGATTGTAAACAATGTGGATTCCTTTGTGGCCCTTTGCTCACGGTAAGTCTCCCACCAATCCTTGACGTGGGGGTAGCCTTTGTAATGTCCCCAATTTTTGGATTACCTCGTAATGTGGTTAGGGAAGATTTCTAGAACTTGTGTTAGCTAGGTCATATGAGCAAGATTACACCATTGGTAGGACTGGAGGGTTTGGAGGAGTTTTATGGGGTCCAACTAGGATCGCTTGCCATATTTCATCATCAGGATCAATTTCGCGCAGTGCAATTTTAGTTATGTTGCATTTCGACAATTCTCGTAAAACAAGGTTATTATCAGGCATATTTTAACTATTTACACTTCAGGTGTTATTTGGGGTTGATTATTTGAAGGAACACCTTAGTGTAATAGCTCATTGAGATTGGGACGAAAAGATATACAAGGTAGGATGATGAAAAGGGGCTTTGGGGTTGCCAATGTGATCATGGTGGCAGATTAAGCATTTTTTGTAGTTAAAAGTGACTTTAATTAGTTAATAATAGTCATTTTATGAAATAAAAGAGGGGAAAATGCTTTTTATTATTTAATTGTAGAAAAAAATCCAAAAAGAGGCAAAAGTCACTTGGAGAAAATAAGAAAAACTCACTTAGTGAATTTATCAATCAAAAATAAAAATAAGGTGCTTCTAGAATGTTGGAAAGAGATCCATCAATTCTTTAAAAAGGAAGGGTCACTTCTCAACCATCCTATTCTATTCATCATTTCTTTGAAAGTTGATTTGGCTCAAGCGAGTCTCGTACAAGGGTTTCAAGTAGAACCTTTGAACTGATTTTGGTGAACCTCGAGTTCCACCCTAGTTGGCTCTTGGGGAGATTACTTCAAATCTTCCACTAGTGCTCAAACAAAAAAAATTGCAGGTGTTTGGAGTGGATTTCTAGAGGAGAACTCCTTGGCTAAAGGGTTGATTTTCTGAGCTCTGGTTATTGCAGGTTTGAAGTGTATTGTTGGAGGCCAAGTTCATTCATTAAGGCTGACTTCAATTTATTGAAGGCCGAGTCCATCAACTATGGAGGCTGAATTCATTGGAGGTTGAGATCATTTGTTGGGGTCGAATACAATGCTAGAGGAAGAGTTCATTTGCTAGAGGCTGAGAATTATTTTTTGGATCGGGTTTAATTGTTGGAGGCCAAGAATTATTTGTCGGAGCCGAGCTCATTTACTGGACGCTGAGTTTGTTTTGTTGGAGGCAAGTTATTTTGCAGAGGCTGAATTTATTTTGCTAAGGGGCTGAATTTATTTGCTGGGGGGTTGAGTTATTCACTGAGGCCAATTTATTCCTTGCAGAGACCGAGTTAATACGCCAATTCCAGTGGTGAAATTAAGAAGTTTCGATTTGCCCCTATTTCATTGTTTTACTATTGATTAAGATTTCAGTACCACTGTGGTATTTCATAATTTTTTCCAACTATTAATATATTTACTTGCTGAGAATTTTATAATACTTCTAGTTCATCATTGTTATAACTTATCTCTAGTAATTTCTTAAAAGAATACTACAACCTTAAGGAGTGCAAATGTAATTTTTTCTATCGGAAAAATTGTGGACTGAAAAATACCCTTCTAGCAAATTTAACCATTTGTCTAGAGCATTTGCATCTATCTGACCTTCGAATATAAGAATATCAAAATTAACTTGCACCTTGAAGGGGTTGCACCTCCAAATTGGCTATTTGATGAAGATGCATCACCTACTGGCATATGTTGAAGGATCTAGGAAAATTATCCATCATCTCATTCATTTTTTGCATGAGGACTTCATCAAGCAATAGTTTAATAAGATCTCCTACTTCCTCGTCTTTCTTTTCTTCGACAGTGGAAGTTTGTTGGGGTTAATGAGGACGATCTTGTAAGAGCTCAAATAGTTTGAGTCCCGACTCCTTATGCCCTAACCTCATTGGGGGCATGCACAAAAAAACAGATAAAGAGAAAACCACTATGATACCACTGATCCAAATTTATGAAGGTAACGAAATGAAATCCTATTGATTTGAGGTAGCATCGGATGTGCTTTAGCCATGAAAATTGGTGGAGAGGCTAAAGCACATGTGATCTCCAAGACCCAGAAATGGTTTGGGCATATTTTAATTGGTTTGGGAGATATTAAAATAATTAATATTTTTAGTGGAATTCCTAAGTCTAAACTTAGGAAAAATAAAATATTAATGGGTATTAATATACAACTAGGTTAGAAGGTTCCAAAAGTCATGGATCAAACCAAATCTAATCTTAGCCGTTGATTAGAGATTTAATCTCAGTCGTTGAAAGACCAACAGGAAAAGTATAAGAGGAGGCTTGAGGGTCAGTTGGAAAACACACCAGAGTGATCAGTGATTCGATTTGCTAGAGCAGAGTTACTAAGCAAAATTGAATCAGTGATCAACAACGAGGGGCAATGAGTACTGGACAGAGAGACAGAGATAGTGCCGAGAAACCGACACAGAGGCAGAGAACGAGAAATAGTAGCCAGAGCAAGCCACACAGAGCCCAACGGAGACAGCACAGAGGCCAGAGGGACTGTGTCATCCATGGAGAAGATGCAGGAGTGACGCAGAGGATCCCAGAGGCTATGTAGTGCCTCGAAGGGCTGACGCAGGGGGTTCTGAGGCTGAAGCAAGGGGTTCTGAGGCTAACACAGTGCTTCAGAGTTGCTGGAGAGGGTTTTGTGGGACAGGTTTTCTAAATACCTTTTTCCGAATAGAGATGCATTACTATCGGGTGTTCTTCTCTGTCGGGTGAGCCAGGCTGGTACCCAGTTGTACTCAAGGAAATACTGCATAATAATATACCCTCAGAATAGCTGCACTAGTTTTCCCGCATTGGATTTTTCTAAGGTCATTTATCCAAAAATAATGGTGTCACTTATGTGTTTGTTTTCTTTCCGCTGTTGATCTGTTGATGTTGTGACTATATTGTGTTTATTTCGGTATTTAAATGTTTTAAATAACTTGTTCAAATTTAAACAAGTAGAAGAACTAAACCAGCAGAATATAGGTTAATTTTCTAACAGATAGACTTAGAAAATTCAACAAATACATATTTATAACCGAAACACAGAGATACAGTGAAACTTGACTTCTATTAATAAATGGAAAACGCTGAAATTGTATGTTGACCACTACGTGTCAACGACCCATAGCAGTACACCCCCTTTTTTCGCAAAAAGGGATAGCGCCTAATTGATGTGTTCATGTCGTCCAGCTATCATCATCAGCCTAAGGATCATGTTATAATGTAAACCCATTCTGCATGCATATGATGTAAATAATCTCAGCAGATCTGTGTCATGTATGTAATTGCCTAGGTAAACCTACTTTCTGGTGACGATCTACATTTCGGGAGGTTTTTTGTCTCACCGATCCATTCTTGGATGGTCGGCAGAGTATTCCTTCAGCCTTACCCCAAAGCCAGAATGAATTTTATCACTGGAATCTTAGGCGAGTCCTAGTATTCTAGATCGAGTCTATGGAAATAATCCTAACCATTTGGTTAGGTTATTTTATTACAAATTACTTGGTCTGCTGGATTATATTTGTGTCGTAGAAATGGGTAGTTTGTGAGGCTCTGTTACAGATGGGTTTTCCCCTTATGATGTAAAAGATATGAAAATTATGATGTAAAGTGTCTCGAGGGTTGGAAAAATAATTTATTCTCTCATAGGTTAATTAATTAAATTTTCTGGCCAAAAAATAATTAAAATCTTAAGCCAGAAATTTAATTAATTCTAGGTCCTAGATAAATTTAAATTCTTCAAAAGCAAAATTTGTCGGTCCTTTAAAATTCAAATTTTAAAAGGTCCCAAGACTAAGGTAAATTAATTATTTTTCTAAATTTTAAGCCTTTGGTCCCTGGGGTTTAAGTCAACGTCAGTTTTTTTAGGAAATTTACTCAAAATTTTAATTTTTTAGTTAATTAAAATGCATTTAATTGAAAAAATCGAATTTCCTCAATAATTTAAAATTTCGACGAATGAGATTAAAAGAAATTTTAATCCTCATCAACGATCGAGATTGCTTTGACGAGGATCACTCGAACTAGCCGTTGGAACATTTATTTTTAAATAGGAGGTCATTTGTTAGTTGATCCATCTGATCGTTGAATCGTGTACTAAGCTCTCAAGCTCTCTTGTATACTTTTTTGAATTAAAGCAAAAGTCTTTGGGGTTTCAACGTGTTGTAGCATAGCCCTTAATGAATTTATGGTAACATTGTTGTAATTTTTGCTTAATATTATGTGAAAATTGTCAATGAATAGCTCTCTTAGAATAATCTGAATATAGGTATCTTATTCAGTTTGTTGGATCTAGGGTAACATTTTAATTTTGATTGAAGCAGCAGGTATCTCTCTTTCTTCAAAATCTTATTGTTGTTCTATTTCTCTACTTGATTTGATGGTTGATCTAGTGTTTGCATAAGATCTCTCAAGTTCTCATTGAGAGATTGGGGATAGTCTTCGGTTGGACCAACCAACTCTCAACACATATTTTCTAAAGAGCCTACTTCATATCAATGTTTTAAGACTCCGACTCCGACTCCGACTCGGCCGAGCAATGACTCCGACTCCAACTCCGACTCGGTAATGACTCGGCCGACTCGTTTTCAATGACTCGGTCGTTGTAAAAAATACATTAAATATTTAGTTTTTTGATAAAAAAACATAATTTTGAAGATTTTAAACATAATTTTAAAGATTTTCATTCATGTTTCCAAACACACAACATTATTATATAGATGGAAGACAACATATGATCAAAGTAGGCTCATGAACCAATCCATTATATCAAAATGGTACCCAATGGCAATACATAGTCAACTGTCATACATGATCAAAGACTCAAAACAAAAAACACATAACCAAGGAGGCTAGAAATGGCCTCTACAAGACTACAAGTCTACAACAAAAGTACTACTGGCTATAGCTAGTAGCTACTGCCAGAGGAGCCAAGATCATGTCGATCAATCTCTGGATCATCATCATCATCAGAGTCAGAGCCCCCTGCCCATGGCTCATCCCCATCATCATCATCTCCAACTGCAACTGTAGATGTGGTACCAGTAGATGCACGCTGAGATAGAGTAGCTATGCGGCTGCGCTTTTGTCGTGGCTCAGGCTGAGAAGAGGAAGCTGGAGTCCTGCTGGAGTCCTTGCCGGCTATGAGACTGAGGCTGATGGATCTGCATTCAACTGAACATGTTGAACTTCAGCTGATGTCTCCAAATTGATATCTAAACCAAGATCCTCATCAGGATCAAACTCTGCTGGACAACTCTCCACTACCCAATCTGACGTTGGATCAATGTCTTCCAACACAATGGGATCTGAATCAGGTCTTTTATTCAGCAAATGGTTTCGTCTGAGCCGAAGGTTGTACTGGACATAAACTAGATCAT
>APFE030052357.1:189117-234809 GCA_000404065.3 Pinus taeda | reverse complement strand
CAATGGTCATCTAAAGTGGGCTGCATTTGAGGTCTAACAATTTCAGGTCCATGTGCATCTGATGGAGAGGAGGCCGGAGTGAAAAAACTTTTGATAGTCACATCACGGTCACCCTTTCTCATTCTACCCTTTCCCTTATCTTGAACAGGAGAAACATATCGGAAAGGATTGGATGCATTGGTTTGAGGGATAGAGCAAGAACCCTCAAAATCATAATGGGGGTTGGCAGCCATCATTCTTTGTATCTCCCTCTTCCTCCCAATTTCAGCCTGTAATTCTTTTTGCCTAGCCTTATCTTGTTTAAATTTCTCAATGCTAGCCAACATAGCCTCCCTAACCTCCCCAAGTTCAGGTGATTCACATGGGGTAATTTGGCCTCTAATCCCTGCCAAGTGTAGCTTCAGCCTATTAATGCCCCCTGGACCATCCTTAATCAACCTATGGCAAAATTTGCAATGCATTGAACTATCAACCATTTCAACATATGCCCATGCAGCATCTCTGGCTTTAGGTGCCATTTTTGGAATAGGGAATGAAAGCAAACAATCTGAAAATGAAAAAAAAAAAAAACCTTGATTCAATGTTCATTTATTTGACAAAAAACAGTCTCTAAACTTTCTAGATATGCACCTCAAATTTATTAAGCAAAAACAGATTTATAGAGGTGAAAAAAAATACCTCCAGGCACAAACTATCTCCTCAAGCTTGCTCCAAGAATCAGCTCCTCAATGCTGCTCCAAATGGCTGCCCAAAAAGCTCCTCACTCCAGCTACAATGCTCCTCCAAGACTCCTCAAGTGCTGCTCCAAAACAAGCTCAAGAACTGCTCACTAACTCTCAAAGAAGACTCTCACTCAAATGCACAAGACTGCTGCGAGAGAATGAGAGCTCTTGGGTGAGTTAAATAGTTTTTGGGAGGGGGATATGGACCCCAAAGATGTTTTAGAAATATTGTAATAATGTTTGGTGTCCACCAAATCCCTAAAACCAATTCCAAAACCCCAAAAAAATTGTTTTATTATCTGTTGTTGCGTCCGTTTCGGGTTTGCCAGTGACCCGGCCGTTTTTTAGCGGACCCGGCCGGGTCATTGCTGACTCGGCCGATCGATCCGTTTCAAAGGCCGGGTCAGCAACCAACCGATCGCCCCGGAATGACTCGGCCGGGTTGTAAAACAATGCTTCATATAAGCCTCAAGATTTATCTAACGATAATCTTTTTTCTGTAGGGTGTTTTTGGCTAATACCTCTCTAAAATTTCAAAATCTTTTAAATATTTTGTGGAAATTTTGATAGATCTGGCTATTAAGAGCCTTAGATTATCAGATCTGGGAGCGGAGTTGGACTTATACTCCTCAAATCTGATAGATCTATAAATTATTTATATAGATCTGTTATTTACTTGTGTAGATCTGACATTTTGTAACATAATTTTGAATTTTAACACTTGGGTTTTTGGATTTTTTCTATTTTTGTACATATTGGGTATTGGGTTTTTCTCTTTTCACTTGTGCAGGAATAGATCTGAGAAATCAACCAAGAAAATCTTCAAATCTGAGCTAGATCTAGACCCTCGAGGGCAAGATTTGGGCTCAAAGATTGTTTGCAAGAATAGATCTGCGACATCAACCAAGAAAATCTTCAGATCTAAGCTAGATCTAGACCCTGAATGGCAAGATCTGGGCTCAAAGATTGTTTGCAGGAATAGATCTGGGAAATCAACCAAGTAAATCTTCAAATCTGAGATTTTTTTCAAGCAGATCTAGGGGTTTTGAGACAGATGTAAGCCCTAGAGTGCAATATCTTGCCCCAAATATTTTTACAAGGCCAGCGATTAAAGATTTTGCAATAAATTTGAATATCTGAAGCAAAATAATATTTTTAGAACAAGCGTTTCAAGTTTTGGGACTCCTAAGTCCAAATTAGTCTTCGTCTAGCCCAATGCTAGTTCTATTGGCCCTGTGCTAGCTCTCATTGGCCCTAGATTCCCCTTGCTCCATGTCTGATTTGAATATTTAATTTTCTGATGTTGATCATTGGTGGATTTTTGCAGAAAATTTGGTAAAAATTTGTGTTTCAGGTATTGAATTTTTTTTTGGCAACTTGGGCAAGGGATCTTCAAGGCCTAAGGCCTAAGAGTCTAATCTCTAAACCATATTTTTCCTCACTGTTTGCTACAACAGTCATATACCTTTCTAATAGTGGTGAAAAACACATCTAAGTGGTTTGAATTAACTAAAAAAATTGTTAAATACATTAATAAGTCATTTATTTTTGACGTGTATCAAGAATTTGACCTAGATCTACATTTTGGGTGACTGTTATCTCTAAATAATTCTGTTTTTGAAGTTTGAAATATAACAGTGGCAAAATTTCATGTGGGTTAGCCTAAAATCAATTCCTAAGTTGTCTAATACATTGAGGAATTAATTTCTTGAGTTGGACATTCATCATTAGGCTTATTTCATGTTTTAATTGTTGGTTGTAACAAGTATATCAGATCTGATATAATTATGGAAATCACGTCATAACAGGTTGAAATTTTTTTATAATTCATGTGGGCAAGTTTGGAAACTTTTCAGTAAATTTTTGGCACAAAGATATCATTGATAGCTTACTATTTTCATTGTCATATTGTTGTTGTCATAAAGTTTTTTTTATTTTTGTCATAAAGCTTTTATTACTGCTGTCCTAAAAACTAATTTCTGAAAATTAAGTACTTTGTTATGGAATTGCGATAAAATGCATATCCTTTGTTTCATAAACTGAGTATTTTTTTGAGCATCTATTGACATTGATTGCAAAGAAGTTTTTGTTCTCTTTGAGCTATAATTGTATCAAAAAAGATTTCAGAGGTTTAATTTTAAGTCTTCATCCAATAAAGCAAATAGTTTATTTTGGTGATTAAGGGATTTTGCGACACAAGTGATTCTAATCCTCGGGTCTAACTTCTTCTCATGATCGAGTACATTTGCATATAAGTTAGTTTTGCATAGATAAAATTTACTTCCAAGCATAAGCTTGGTCGATAGAGAGATAGGTATCCATCCATCTTTGCTTGAGAAGCCTACTTTTAATAGTACTTAAAACGGTGACCTTGCAATCGTCAGAGCCACAACTTTTTGCAGTGCCAAAGGCACCAGGTATGTTAGATTTTCAGGAGAGGTGTCATTAATCACACCTTAGTGTGCTTCACCTTATCTTCTTTCTGCCAATTACTACGAAATCAGGCTCAATATAGAAAGGATCGAAGGGTTAAAACTTAGAGAAGCATTTAACTAAAATTAACCAAGATTCTTGCATCTCATATTAGCTTTAGAATCTACACTTCATATAAGATAGTTATTCATCCAAGCAGTAATTGCAAATCAATTACTTGGTCCTAAATTTCCTAGCAAGATAGTTGACTCCATAAGGCACTGGCATCAATTGCTTAAAATCTAATCAAATCCTATAAATCTTGCTAAATCTAAATCAAGTACTTGGTCGCTTCACTGTGTCTCCTGAACTCGCTGGTTTCCAACTAGTTCTCCTTCATTCCATTTTCGTAGGGTCTACCCCCCTTAGTCTGATGTAGGAAGACAACTTAAACGGAGAGATTGGGGATCAAGGTGACGGCCCCCGATCTGAGCCGTTGTCGCAGTACCTAGACACTTTGTGCAACAACGTTGTAAAAATGCATAATGAAAACAAACTAACTTGAATGGTTATAGCAAACCACGGCATCGGCATCGGCACACAACACCACGGCACCGAACTCCTGCTGCACAAACCCTACTCAAATCTTTTCCTTCAACTAATCTACTGACGGCAAAAGGAAAATTCAAATAATCCTGACTCAAATCTTTTCGTTCAACCAATCTCCAGACATTAAAATTTGATCTTTAACCTGTTTATCTTTGAGAAGATATGTGATGGCTACACACCTTCACCAGGGTGAGTTACAATGAGACCAAAAGGCCATTTTTAACATCTGAAGGTAGGAGATGGAATGCCAAAATTCTGATGGACCCCACTAGAATTGGTTAGTACATCAACTTCTCAGGGTCAACTTTTGCATTAATATTTGTTTGGCATGCTCAGTAGCCCGTTGGAAGGTCTAGTCAAGAATTGCACATTTCGAATAGACCTAGATTATTGGGACACTACCATGTCAAAAAAGCATCATTTCGGGCCTCAAAACAGCCCCGAAAGTTTAGGACCTGAAAAAACTATCGAAAAACTGCCAAGATGGAGAACTATTCTTTGAGCCAATGGAGCAGGTGGACGGCAACTGATATCCACCTAGATCAATGATGGACCTCCATCAGTTGGTCCCATGGCCATGGCACCATGTCTTAAAAGTTCTTCCCCTCCATAGCCACTATTTTCACAAGCCCCTATGGATTGAAGGGTTGACCTAAGAGATGTCACCTCCCATTAGGTGCTAGAAACACCTAATAGGGCTGACCATCTAGCCATCCCTAACACAAGTAGGGAACACTTCTATGAGACTTGGTCTAGTTAAATATTTGAAGGTGATCTCAATTTAAAGGGGGATCTTGCCCTTAACAATTAACTATGGTCCACTATGAGCATCTAAGGTCATTGTCCCTAATGATTGGTGGCTCTCACTTGATCTTGAGATGGTTTCGCCAAGTGATTCTTCAAACAACAACAGAGGCCTTTGAGGGCACAATATATCACTCTACTATATAACTTTCCCACCTTGTTTTGCACCTTTTAGTGAGTAGTGATGACCTTGCAAATACAACCTTGCCCCTCATAGTAGAGCATTGGGCAATTTGATGATTCTGCATGATGATTAACAACCTGGACTACCCCCATATGATGAAACGATGAGCTCTTCTTGCTTGGTGTTGGATTGACTAGATGTTGTACCCAATAGACCTAGGATGCTCTCAGGTTGGCCTTGACACTGTTTCATGGGCGTGGATAGATCCAAAGTCCAGATGGTGATGGTCATCCCTAGGATGACAAGGGAGGACTTGTATCCACACTTGGAGCCCCAACACTAGAGAGAGATAGTGCCACATCACCTATCAAGCCCTTGAGAGGGTGACATAGGGCACCAAAAGCATAGTTTTAAGACATGGAGGCATACTTTGAGACACTTTTTAAGGTCTCCCCTTAAGACTTGGAATTGATTATGATGATGAGACATCTCATTAGCCTATCTCATGTCTTTCAGTAGCATTTATGGCCTAGAAATGGCATCTATCATGAATTTGGCTGAAATCGACCCACTTGTGTGCTTTTATGGCATTATTTTAGTGATTTGAGCCATGGAGTTGGCTTGTACTTGTTGTTTTGTCAAACTGTAAACACTCAAAGTCAAACTTGTTTTAGGGCTTATAGGCTAATATTTTTGTAAAAGAGAGGAGATAGACCTCATATAAATAGAGGATCCCATCACTCTTTTCATCATCACACATATGAATTCAGCCTCTCTTAGAAGAGTGCAAATTGCCTTCTCTTTTTCACTACTTAGTAAAAATGTGATTTTATGGAGCATCCTGCTATTGGCGATAGGCTATTGCATTGCAAATATCATTTTTGGATTGAAAGAAGGCTTTTATTCCTGATTATTCATTATTTTCCATGTGAATGAATTAATTCTTGGGTTTCTAAATGTTCCATGACTAAACACTGATCGGTTATTCGAAGACTTGGTAAAACTTTGCATGCTAAATATATTGTTCCTTGAAATATATAAAATGGTGTTACCAAATTAACAAAAACTATAACCTCAAAACCAAAACTCTAGCCCAAAAACCTCCTATTTTTGTGCAAAAATCATGAATAAAAACCCTGAAATTAAAAAGTGTTGATGTCGCATCACCATTTTGTTAGGGTTAAGCTTCCAACATTTTTCAATTATGGCATTAAAAACCAAAATCGTGATAATGGAAAATCTTAAAATTCCAACAATTTCAAACATGACATTAAAGATCAAAGAACAAGACTCCAAATAACCTTAATATTCTGACAACTTTCAACCATGAAATTAAAACCAAATATCACAAGTACAAAAAACCTTAAAATTTCAATATTTTTCAAGCATGGCATTATAAATAAAATATTTGACTAAAAAAAGATTTAAAAATCAACAACTAAACCAAAGAATCACTCTACCAACAACAATTTTTTTTTCAAGGCTAGAAGTACAACCCTTTTAAAATCTTACCCAAAGACGACCCATTTTCAACGGGGCACTAAAATTGCAATATCTTTTTAACTATGGCTTACAAAATTATCTTTAGTACACATAAAATCATGAAAACCACCCTTAAAAAAATAACGTAATGCAAAATTTTTAAATTCTTTAATGAAAAACATGAAAATCTAATTTTAAAACAAACAAACAAATTAAATAATTAAACAAATGTCATTTTCAAAGCAAAATAAAATCACTAAAATTGATTAAAAACTAAAAATTTACACCAGCAACTTTAAAACAAATTATATATATATGGTGCCAACAAAATCATTTGGAATTATAATTAAAATAATAATAAATAATAGATAAAAAGTAACAAAAATTTGTAAAAAAAATATAATAGAAAAAAAAAAAAAAAAAAAAAAATATATATATATATATATATATTATATATATATATAAGAAAAAAACACATTTCAAAATTTAAGAAAAAAATATAATTTATTAAATAATGAAAAATAAAATAAATAGAAACAAACAAAAATATAAACTAAATGTAATAAAAATTCAAAAATAAATAAATAAATAAAAAATAGCAACATCCCCAAAAGAGGGACAAACCAATGAATTGAAAAAGAAAAAAGCAAACAAACAAAAATTGATCACAACGAAATGATGAGGGCTTTTGGTGGAGGGTGATGCTCTGCATTGCCCCTCCATCCATGTGGTTGGCTTGCAACTGCCACAACCCCAGTGTTCATTTGGATTGATTTATTATTGTTATTATTAAATTTTATTTATGGTTTGTTTTGTGGGATTTATTTATGCAGTTGTCTATAACGCGACTTTTTGAAAGCCTTTCCGGCAGATTTTTCCGGTCAAAATCCGGCAGCAATTCATTGGAATCCCAGGTTTGATAGCTAGTTTCTGCACAATCAATGGCTCCCAGGGGTTTTCCAGGGCCCTGAATCCAAATATGCAGTTAAAAAACCATTTTAACTGCTAAAAATCAAGATTTAACCTCATTTCTTCTGTCGGATTCCGTCACCGGAATCTCCAAAAAGTCGCATTATAGACAACTCCTTTATTTATTTATGTGGTTTATACTTTTGTTTGTTTTTCAAAACTTGTTCTTTTAAGATTAAATTCTAGATTCATATTTTATTATTTATTTATTTAGCCTTTTAAAGTTCAAATTTTAGATTTGTTTTTTTATTTTTTTAGTGTTTTATTAGTTTCTAGTATTTAAATTTTTTTTTTTTTGAGATTTTTACAATTTTTAAATGTAGAATTTAATTTATTTTTTTTAATTGTTTTTCTTTAAGTTTAAAAAATTTCTCTAGGTGGGAGAGACTTTTCACCTAAAAGATTATGATAGCGGCTTGGAGAAGATAGATCGTAGGTTGACGAGGATAGAACAACATCTTTGCATCCCTCCGATAGCTAATAAACCTTTGATAGGTCCAACAACTCCTATCCCAGTGGCATGCTCTAATTCTAATCCTCTTACTTAATTTTGTTATGGTTATGGTTCAACTTTTGTATTTGATTTTGTGTAAGGCCACTATCCTAATTTAGGATTGGTTGATCTTACCTTTGATAATTTCTAGTTGTCTCCTTTCATACCTATGAAGGGCACACTTTTACTTATGGTTCGGTCTCTCCTATCTCTCATGTGAGAGATCAATATGAAATATTGCAATCCTTGATGTAATCTCTCATTTTCACAGTAAATAGAATTCACTCCAAGTAAATAATAAACAAATTAAAAATTTGTGTTTTCAATTTTTTTTAAATATAAAAAGATATTTTCTTTTATTTTTATTTTTAAAATTGATTTTTCTCTTGTGAAAAAATTTCAATTTTTTCTCATTTTTTTTTGTTGATTTATAATTATATTTCCTCAAGATGACTTCATATAAACCTAGATATCATTTTTTGAGTTGGGTCCAATCACAGTCTGCCACAAGGGAAACTAGTGTTGTTAATGATGGACAATCATCTAGGTTTATCCAAATGCAAGAAACTATAACTATAAAGTTCATGATAACTAAAATAAATTGAACTACTAAAAGTAAAAGATATAAGTCAAGTGTCTAAATATGACATCAAATATCTGATGAAGTGACTAGGGCAAGATCCATGGCACTAGTACTTACTGGTGCTGGAGGTTTCTAGCCACATTGGAGATGACCTTTTATGTGAGCTAGCCAAGCATCCAAATTGGAAAGCCAATAAATTTGGTGGCATTAAACTCGTTGTATTTCATTCAAGGAGATAATATCATTGTGGTCTTCATGTTTTTTATTGTGGTCTTCATGTTTTTCCTTTAGGACCCTATCTAAGAGTGTCTTCATTTGTCAGTGGAGGGTAACAGAGTGCATATATAGGCTCCATCTTCCCCTGGTATGTCCAAGATCAGAAACCCAATTGGCTACTTCAACTTGGATTTCAGAGTCTGAATAGGCTTGGCAGTCATTAGTGGTCAAGGCTTCAAGTTGAATTTTTACTTGGATTATTAGAGTGGAGTGAAAAATGGCTACTGCATTTTGTGCTTGAGATTGGGCTCACGGCCAACCTCGAGGGCCCCTGCCACCAGATCCTCGATGACATCGCATCATCTGTCAATGCATGTTGCGTTGATTTATTAGAGACCAAAGTTAGGACACCCCAAAAAAAACAAAGAAACTGGGGAGACCATAAAACATAGAAAAAAGTAAAAGTAATGCCCAAGAAAACTTGAGTTGCCAGGGGATTCTGGAGCGGTTCCGTGTGAGATTGTGAAACAGATGGAAAGAGAGGGAAGGACTCCGAGAAGGGTTTGACAACCACAAAGGACCAAAAATACCCAAACCAGTGCACACAACCGCTGCACCCTAAAAACTATATGCCAAGGACCACCAGATAAAAGCTAAAAAATTGAAAGAGTTGAAGAAATTGGAGAGATTGGACATAGAATTAATTACCCAACATTGGGCTGCCCACCAAGCTTGAACCTACGTCAAAACAAGGACGAATTGTTGTTATTGTCACCCTCCCTTGCTCGAACTACCGTTGTAGTTGCCAACAAGATCCTCGAGGTCACGTCCTCTATTGTCGTTGTCCTTCTATCCTCATAGATGCTTGACACCCAATGCATGCACTAAAGGTCAACATCTTCAAGGTCAAGACTGTAAAACCTTAAATTTAAAATTTTTAGCGGGATATAACCATTCAAAATTTAATTTATCATTTTGATGTTGAGTACCTACCTGGGGTTTCTGTGGTTGAAGATGCTTCTGATTTGCTCTAGTTCCCGCTCTCATTACCAAAAGACCAAAAACATCCTAGCCAAACTGGGTACAATCTCGGTACTCACCTCCAAAATACTTCAAATTCGAAGTAATTCGACCCCTGTGCCCAAAATTTTTAAGAACAATTGCTCAAAACTCCAATTCTCAATTTCAATCTCTCGGTTCAGATCTCCAGTTCTCAATTTCAATCTCTCAGCGCAGCAATTCGATCTTCAGTTCTGTGTTTCCCTTTGTTATTTTTCCCTTGCCTCCATCTCTCTGTGTGCATGGATATATAGGTTTTCTTAGGCGGTCATCGTCTCATCCACCGCCCTCCCAGATTTTTATTTGCCTAGTCATATCGTTACGTGTAACCTCCAAGTGTTTATTCATATAAGTGAATACATACATAGAAGGTAGTTGTTATGTTATAACATTAACTCTCACATTTTTAATTATTTTATTTAAATACAATGAATGGTTATATCAAGGTATATTATTAGGTGTTTGTTATATTAAATAATTATTTCTAACTTTTAACATTTTAGTTATAATATTTAAATTAAAATGAATATTTATACATATTTACATTAACAAGATTGCAAGTGTAAATTTTATTAATTAACTTTATAATTATGAACCTTTTTTAATATATATATTTTGAGAGTGTCAAATTTTATACAATATTTCCCTTCTTAATGATTTTAGGTACTTAATCTCTTTATCCTTCATTTAAACATCTTCCATAATTATTTAATAAGTATAATAGCATAAGCCATGCAATGTATGCATATGTAGCTATCATATGCATATATTGTATGTTTATTAATATCTTCTGATTTGCTCCAATTCCCGCTCTCATTACCAAAAGACCAAAAACATCCTAGCCAAACTGGGTACAATCTCGGTACTCACCTCTAAAATACTTCAAATTCGAAGTAATTCGACCAATGTGCCCAAAATTTTCAAGAACAATTGCTCAAAACTCCAATTCTCAATTTCAATCTCTTAGTTCAGATCTCCAATTCTCAATTTCAATCTCTCATCGCAGCAATTCGATCTTCAGTTCCGCGTTTCCCTTTGTTCTTTTTCCCCTGCCTCCATCTCTTTGTGTGCATGGATATATAGGTTTTCTTAGGCGGTCGTCGTCTCATCCACCACCCTCCCAGATTTTTATTTTCTTAGTCATATCGTTACGTGTAACCTCCAAGTGTTTATTCATATAAGTGAATACATATAACATTAACTCTCACATTTTTAATAATTTTATTTAAAACAATGAATGGTTATATCAAGGTATATTATTAGGTGTTTGTTATATTAAATAATTATTTTTAACTCTTAACATTTTAATTATAATATTTAAATTAAAATGAATATTTATACATATTTACATTAACAAGATTGGAAGTGTAAATTTTATTAAATAACTTTATAATAACGAACTTTTTTTAATATATATATTTTGAGAGTGTTGAATTTTAGGCAATATTTCCCTTCTTAATGATTTCAGGTACTTAATCTCTTTATCCTTCATTTGAACATCTTCCGTAATTATTTAATAAGTATACTAGCGTAAGCCATGCAATGTATGCATATGTTGCCATCATATGCATATATTGTATGTTTACTAATATCTTTTTTCTTATATATCCAAAATGGGGCATTAGAAAGACCTCCCTGACTTACCATTCATGTAGAGCCAATCATAGGAAAATGAGAGCTAAAATAGGTGGAACATTGGCCTAATTCATCAAGGAATTGGAGACAAGGCAAAAAGGTGGTGAAGTCCACATTACTATCCATGAAAAGTCAAGTCAACAAGTCATTTGAGAAGATAAGGTAGCAATAGCAAGTCAAAAGTGGAATGTTTGGGCATCCTATCCCAAGAAGATAGCATGCAGACACTCTTCTAGCCATTGCAAGACAAAGATAGGTCATCTTCAACCAAATCAAGCCATTAGTTGTTGGTGATTATAGCAGTGGATAGGTATTTATGCATAGACTAAGTGTTAAGAATGCAAGAGTCCTCCAAAACCTCTTTAGGTACTTGTTTAAGTTATTAAGTGACTTTTATGATTCTTTTCTAACTTGAGAAAAATGCATTGATTAATTAATTGATTTATGTTGGCTATTGGGCTAAGTTTTTCTAAAGAAAAGTGAATTATTAATGTTAGTGAATTAGATCTAACCTCTATTGTTGATCTCAAGTGGGTTAGGATTTAGTCCTAGTCATCCATCACTTTGGAGATTAGGTTCGGGGATTTAGCTCATAAAAAATTATAAAAGAAATTTTAAGGAGAGGAGGAAGACACATCATAATCATTGAAACAGAGTGATTTTCTCAAGTGAAGAGTGAGAAGCTCAAGGCTAAGGAAAAAGAAGCGTTGCAACAAAAAATTATAGAGAAGGAAACTTGTGGAGGTAGAGTTACTAAGCACCGAATTTGCAGAGGTCTGAGATATACCTTGCATGAGTTGACAGCTTGCACAAGGTGGTTGTATGATTTATGACTTGTTTTGGTTCAAGTGAGTTCTCCACCACAAGGGCCATATGAGGGTTGGTGTTGAAGTTTCTAAGTTTACTTAGTTAGGAACCCTCCATGCACTCTATCTGATTTATTCCTATCTACTTGTTATATTTTCCTTAACATGTTATTTACAATGTAAATACTGAAAATAAACACTAGTGCATGCTCAACATATTATAGATCAGAAACTAAAAGAAACAAGAACAAACACACCATATGACAACATTGTTTTTGGACCAATGTCCCCGGAAAAACACAATGTGGGAAAACCGATGCAGCTACCTGAGGGTTTTCTTCTTAAGCAATATCAAACTACAATCTGGGTGCCCAAACTAGCCTACCCAACAGAGAATTTCCTTGGCAATAATACCTCTCAGTTTCTGACAAATCTACTGACTGAAACCCCGGATAATTCTTCCGACAGCTACTCAGCACCAATCTGTCTCTGAAACCCCAGCGTCTGCCCAATCTGGACTGCGTCAACCTCTCCTAGCCCG
Organism: Pinus taeda; assembly: GCA_000404065.3. Classification (NCBI taxonomy): domain Eukaryota; kingdom Viridiplantae; phylum Streptophyta; class Pinopsida; order Pinales; family Pinaceae; genus Pinus; species Pinus taeda. The sequence goes on along the minus strand of APFE030052357.1, from coordinate 222,354 downwards.
GCGCTGGCCCTACATCAACTTATCTTGGCCTACGTCAGCCCCAGGAGGCCCTGTGTCAACTCTTTGAGCATTTGCATCAGCTACGCTGGCCCCTCTGGTGCTCTGCATAGCACTTAGCTACATCTGTGTGGCCCTGCGTGAGCACTGGCTGCTCCTGCGTCTCTCTCTCTGGCTGCTCTGCTGCTCTCCGGCACTATCTCTGCCTCTCTGTCTCTCTGTACTCAATGCTCCTCATCTGCTCTCCCGATCACTAATTCTATCTCTCTTAGCGAACCTCGCTCTAGAGAATAGAATCACTTATCACTCTGGTGCATTCTTCAAGTGACCCTCAAGCCTCCTCTTATACTTTTCTTGTTGACATCTCAACAGCCAAGATTAAGTCTCTAATCAATGGCTAAGATTAGATCTGGCTTGATCCATGTCTTTTGGATCATTCTAACGCAGTTTCATATTAATACACATTAATATTTTATTTTCCCTAAGTCCATTAAAAATATTAATTATTTTAATATCTCCTAAACTGTTTAGAATCTGCCCAAACCCTTTCTGGGTATTGGAGATTTCATGTGCCCCAATCTCTCCACCAAATTTTGTGGCTAGAGCACATCCGATGCTACCCTAAATCAACAGTTGGCTAGGAGAGAGGAAAGTTGAATTTGCAGATTGGGATTTTTTTTCAATGGGTCGAGTTTTTCAGGGGGGGAGAGTTTCTCCAAGTTCTATTGTTGTATAAAATGTTGTGATTCTTTGTGGGACATTTACCCTTTGAGGGAGCCCGTATTTATTCTATGAAATAAAGTGAAGAATAAATTAGAGGGTTTATATGTTTTTATTGTGTGATTAATTTTCTACTTGTGCTCCTGCTATTTTATTGTCAAATACTAGTGTATTTTTACTCAACAATCTTAGAAAATAATTTACTGGTTAAATAATTTTTTTTGTGTGTAAAAATTGCTTGCGATATAAATCAGATCTATAATTTAGTCAATTTAACATTGGTCAACCAAAGTGAGTGGATCAAGGTGAAGTCAAGGTACTATCTAACCATTAGAGATGTCATTGGGCATTCTAGTGGGATGTTGGAGCATCTAAGGATCATTTTTCAACATCAGAACAACAAGCAAAGTGGGTGTAGACTTCCAAGGGAAAACTTAAGTCAATTCAACCCCTTAGTGGGCAAATTATAAATGTAATTCTAATATTTTATTCAAATTACCAAGTCGTCAACAATTGCAATATTATTTTTTAGAGGAAGAGGAAGAGTTAGCTGTTGATTTGTGGTAGCATCATATGTGTTCTAGCCATGAAAATTGGCGAAGAGGCTAAGGCACATAAGATCTCCAAGAACCAAAAATGGTTTGGGGAAATTCCACCCGGTAGGAGAGATATTAAAATAATTAATATTTTTAATGGGGTTCCTAAGTCTAAACTTAGGAAAATTAAAATATTAATGGGTATTAATATAAAACATGATGAGAATATTCTAAATGATATGGATCAAGCTAAATCTAATCTTAGCCATTGATTAGGGACTTAATCTCGGTCGTTGAAGACTCAACAGGAAAAGTATAAGAGGAGGCTTAAGGCTCAGTTGGAGGTACACCAAAATTGATCAATCAGTGCGATTTTCTGGAGCAAAATTTTGCTGAAAGAATCAAGCTAGTGATCTGTTGTAGCGAGAGGCAATTCAGCACGAGGTCGAGAATACATAGAAGAGAGGCAGAGATAGTGCCAGGGAGACAGCGCAGAGCCTGGAGAGGCTGACGCAAAGGCAACTAGGACTTACACAAAGGCTGAAGAGGCTAGCGTGGGTGACGCAGAGGGCCAGAGGGCTAACGTAGAGAGCCAAGGGGATGACGCAAAGGAATCAGTAGTTGTGCAGAGGTTAGCAGAGCTAATGCAGGGCCAAGAGATAGCGCTGGAGATTTTCGTGGAGTAAACTAGAGCTGGGAAGGGTGATGCAGTCCCTAGCTGAGTGATGCGAAGCAGTGGAGAAGTTTGGAGCAGCTTTCGCTATCCAGCTAAGGAGCTGTCGTAGTTGTTGTGGGATCGTTTATCGATGATTGATCAGCCAGGATATCTGTCTGCGAGGAGAGGTACTATTGCCGAGGGCATTCTCTATTGGGTGAGCCATTTCTGGCACCCTAGTTATATTCAGAAACTACATAATAATAACACCCTCATATCCGTTGCACCGGTTTTTCCACATTAGGTTTTTCTGGGGACGATTGTCCAAAAATAATGGTGTCCCTTGTGTGTTTGTCTCATTTATTTCAGTTGTTGATCTATATATGAGTTAAGGCTGCATTTGTGTTTATTTCAGTATTTATATTAATAGATAACTTGTTAATGGAATGAACAAGTAGGAGAAATTAAACTAGATAATGCCGTAGGGATTTCTAATGTGTCAGACTTAGAAATTTCAACATGGTATTAGAGCGTTGCAGATCACAGGAGAACTGAAGACACCAAGAGTAATTTGAAGAATTTGCAACAGTAGTAGTTGTCCCGGGAGACAGCGTTGTTCCAGAGCAGAAGCAGCAGAGAAGAAGTGACGCAGAGGCTCTGCGTCATCATTTCGATCTAGAAGGAGGGTCGGCGCAAAGGCAAAGAAAGGCAGATAGGACCTACGCAATGCCCGGTCATCTTTCTCAGCCAGGAAGGATTGACGCTGTGGCCAGTAGGAGCAGATTCTACTGTTGTCAGGATTGTGCAGAGCCTAAAAGGCTCAGTTTCTTTATTTCCCTGGGCTTGGGGAGCTGTGTGCAGATTGTGATTTCAGGAGTTGGTAGGGTGTTGTTTCTGTCAGTACAGAACAGTGCCGAAGGCAACATAACCGAGGTAGAGGGAGTCGCTACCTTGACGGATTTCTAGCCAAGAAATCTAGATTCGAGTTGCAGTTGCAAGGAGGATCGAAGAGGAGTGGTTCGACAACTGGCCAGAGGATTTCCAAGAGGGAAATCAGGACTTAGAGGGAGATTTCCAGGAGGGAAGTCGAATCTCAAAGGGAGTCTAGAAGAGGAGCTGAAATGGCAGTGAACGGACTAAGGGATCAGGACAGGTTGGACGGGGCTTCCAACTTTGTCATCTAGAAGGCTAGGATCCTGGCAGTGTTGGATCGACATCGCATCAAGGACTTCGCCTTGAGAGCCATGGCTATCCCGGTCGACCCAGCTGAGAATGAGAAGTATGAGGATGCAATGGCGAGAGCGAAGTGCATGATCCTAGACGAGGTCAAAGATCATGTCGTACCACATAATGCTGAAAAGAACACAACAAAGGAGATGTGGGATACTTCGACGACCTTGTATTAGGGCACTTCCGTACAACGGAAGATGCTATTAGAAAATCAACTACGATTGTATCAAAGGCAAAAGGGAGAGCAGATAGATCCATTCCTTCTCAGGTTGCACGAGATTCGCGACTAGCTTACTTCTGTGGGGTCTACACCGGATCCAAAGTTTATGGTTAGGACCACCCTGAATGTAGTTGCCAAGGAGTGGGAGACATTTGTCCAAAGTATTTTGGGCAGGGCTACTCTTCCAGGTTGGGAGGAGACGTGGGCAGTGCTTCTCCAAGAAGAGATCAGGAGATTGACCAAACCAGGGAGTAGTAGCAAGGGAATTCGAATCAAGAAAGAGGAGGAGGATGCGGCTCTAGCATCTGCAGGACAACAAGGGAAGAGGAAGAAGAAGGATATCTCCAAGGTGAAGTGCTTCAATTCTGGGGAGCTAGGACATTATGCATCACAGTGTCCCAGGAAGAAAAACAAGGGAGAGGCTTCTGATTCTAAGGCAGCTCTAGCGAAGGCGGAGAAAGCGGTTGAGATTAATGACGACTGTGCCATAAGTGCTCATAGATCTCTAGAGAAGAGGTGGGGAGACTTTGATTTGTAGCCAGGAGGACTACAAACTAGGAGCAGGATCCTTGAGGTGCCCAAACTCTTGGATCACATCCGACTACGAGAGCTCTTAACGACAGTAGTAGACTGACAAATGTCAGGTGGAGAAAAGTGTAGTGGAGTAGCAAGGCAGTGCTTGGGTGTAGAAATTGGGGACAACGTAGTAGAGGTTGCAGCAGTGCGAGAGGCACAGAGGGGTATACCGCAGTGCAATGGCAGCAGAGGAAGCACAGAAAAGCAGCAAAGGCAACTTCAGTTTCACAAGCGTTCCAGACTGACTAGGATGTCAGTATTTGGGAGAAGTCAGTTACTCACTTCTCAGTAACTGAGTTGCAGTGCAACAGTTAGCAGTGGCTGTGCTAGGGGCAGCATGGGCAGCATGTTAAGAAGGAGTTGCAGTATAGATGTAGCAGTGGCTGTGGCAGTGTCATGGGCAACAGTACAAGAAGCAACATTGCAGATGATGTGAGGCCCAAAAAAACCTAAAAATGCACTCCCTACTCTACTTGGTGTACACACAACTAAGAGAAAGGTACTGCTACAAGCCAAACTCCCTCTGGAAATCCCCCCAAAAAATCCTCTACAAAAGTCCCTAGCAATACTTCTAAAGCCTGACAAGTATCCTACCCCAAGTCCAACAACTCCATACCATGTGCAAGCCCAGCGAGCAACTCACTGTGCACTGTCAAAACACACCAGAAATACTCCTCCAAACTCCCATCACTCCAGCCCTACAAAATACCCTAAATCTCCAGCAAATGCTAAGACAAACTTCTCCTGAAAAGCCCAAAATCCAATATGCCCTACAACTATTTGTCCAAGGGGTGTGTACTTCCTTTTCTGTGCCCAGTCTGCTCCAAAATATGACTAAATACCCCTACAAATCCTCCTAGGACAACTTTAATAAGTAGCAACAAACTCCCCCATGGTGGCACTCAAAGTCCAACGAAGATGGAGGTGATATTCCCACCCGGAAATCTCTTGTGTTGAACAACACGGTGTAGACTTGGCTCAGCAGCTCAAGCGTACAAGGGTTCAATTCTCAAATTGGCAAAAAGTCCCAAAACGAGGTCCTCCACCACTATTTATCCTTGCTGGCCTCCTATCTCCAAGTGGGCCCCACAAATCAAACTCCTTTTGCTCTCATCCTTCCCACAAGTGCGAATTTTCTAAGGGGTGTGAATTCCCCCGTTGGGTGGACCCCACATTCTACCTGCCTTTTAATTTTTTCCTCCTTTTCCCATATTTGGAGCCTCCTTCATGAAAATGTCAAGTGGAGTCCTCCTAACCCACTTCCCCTTAGTCAAAACATGCCAGAAATATCAAAATTGCACAAAAATGTATTACTTAGCAAAACTTACTAAGTAGGAACATCATAGTCCTCCCCACCCAGATGTTGCTTGTCCTCAAGCAACTAAAGTGATGGATGTTGAAGTACCTGCTCTCCTTCCTAAGTGGCATCCTCCTCAAGTAGGTCCTTCCATTTCACAAAAGCTCCCGGATAGTCCTGTTCCAGAACTTCCTCTCCCTCACCTCCAAGATGGCATCTGGCACCAAAACCAAATGCCCCTCATCATCTAAGGGTGGTAACTCTATGGTAGTTGTCACCTGTTGCCCCATGGCCTTTTTCATGCATGAGAAGCAGTCTCAATATTTTACACTAATATAAACTGAATTTAGGAAGATAACTATATTGCTTTGGTAATCTAAGATTTCAAATTTCAGAGACTAATAAGCATATTCTAGAATGCAGATCTCATCTATTTTGGTGGATATGCTGAAATATTATTCATATGCTTAAAAGGCAATTTCCTTGTGTTTGAGCCAAAATTGCATTTTTTATTCGATAAAACTAAAAACATTAGTTAAATTTTGCATGAAAGGAGTTTGGTAGAAGCTCCACATGGAAATTCATTTTGCTAGAGAGTATCAGAGAAGAAGTCCCAAAAGATGGTTTCGATGCAACTGAAGTTTATACATGATTAAAATTAGAACATATTTTGTGTCCATAAATAACCCCCTTTAGAGCATTGTATTCAGAAAATTATTCATCAACAAGAAACAAAATATTGGCTATTTCTGTAAAACTATCATAAAGGAACTGTCATAAGTGGCAAGACTATGGGGAACAACTAGTGGTAACTTCTAAGCCATTCTAGGGAATCAAAACTTACCTGGAGCATTAGTACCTGTTCCCATGCTACACATCTATATATGTAAGAGAAAAAGTGGATGACATTTATGTTCTTCTAATATACATTATAAATCTCTGAATTTTTTTATTAGAAAATTCAATTGAAACAAGACAAAGGTATCCAAATAATTAAGAAAAAGTAACAATAGTTTCTATGTGCTGATAATACCTGATAATTCAAGCCACCACTCAGATGTGTCCACAGCATAGAGTTTGTACTGAAGTTAGTAGTTGTGCTAGCCTGTAGTCATACACAATATATATGCATCATAAAACTGATATGTATTCTCAGACACCAAGAAAATATCACAAATACAACTGATGGCACTAAATATAGCCTTTTTGAAGGTTTTCAATATTATCTTTGGTCACTGTGAGCCAGGCCTCGAACAAGTTGGCCAAGCAGTAGCACACCTTTTAGCTTTCTAAAATTCACTCCATATGTCCAAGACTCCAAACAAAACTCTTCAAATTATCAAACATGCATATTTAATTATTTGCATCTAGCTAATAATGTGTGACATTATAAAATCCCTACTAGCCTTTCAAATACTAACAAGAATCACGTTTCTTTTGAAATTCTAGCTGTAAAACCCATCCAACATAATACAAAAAAATTGAATTTAAAAAAAAAAAATGCACCATCTATAAACGATGAAATAATATGCTTTATATAGAAAAAATAAGTGCAATGACAAGTGCTCCAATAATGTACACTTCAAAAAAACAACTGTCACCAGGATTAAGCAATTATTTATTTATAAAGGAAAGTCAAAACAAACTGTGGCCCTGCCAGAACAATACCTTTAGAACGACTATAGTCAGAAAAGGGCACTTGATAACACTGAACAACAGATAAAGAGCTTCAAAAGGACCCAATTGAAAAAGTGGTTGTGCCTGTCTTAGTAAATATGGCTATATGGTTCTTGGACAGGTAGGAATGCATTGCTTTGGTTATGTATGTTTATGGTGTTATTCTTTTCTGGGCAAGCATTTAAGCTAGGCAGTTCATGTCCATCTGCATTTTTGTTATGTACAAGGCCTCATTGAAAAGAGAATATCTGCATATATATCTCTGTAGCATGGGTGTATGCAAAGTTGTGAGAATCAGACTGGTGAAAAATCAGTTGCCTTGGGGTTGTCAAAACATCAGTTCTAGAGTTAGCAGGACTCAGCAAATAGATAAACCTCAAAATATAGGAAATTTTCTGCAGACAAAATAATGATGAGTTTTGCTGAGGTTTTCCAAGCTTTGGAAAGTTTCCAGAGCTTTTCTTCGCTGGCAAGTTACGTTGAATTTTAGCCAAGTCCTTGTTTCAGGAATGACTTTTGTCAAACTCAGCCAGAATCGTGAGACTCAGCCGAGACTCACAATATTGGGTGCATAGGGGTGGTAGTGGAATATGATAGGGCATAGTCACTCTTTATTAACTATGCTGTAACTATTATGCAGTTTCTGTACATGGACCCTCATGTACTTTTAGCTAAGTTGCACAAAACATCTAGGAACCTGGAGTTTAGGGCCGTACCAGTACCCAAAACACCGAAACATGGGCATCATGTAATCATCTATGAGAGTTAATATCTTTCTAAATTGTCATCTATAGGTCTTATTCCTTTTTTTCTTGCAAGATAATGTGTTATTACTTAATATATATATATATATATATATATATATATATATATATATTATATATATATACACCGTTTCCATTTTTGGGAGGTGACGTTGCTAAACGTACCTGTTTTGGAAACTCCCAAACATTTCAGTGTTTTGTGCAACATAGCTTTTAGCAACCTCATGCAAAGAATATTATATCCAGAAACTAAGTATTGACGATGAACGTTATCTTCAACATTATTTTTATCTTCAGGATAATATTTATCATTAATGCCCAATTATGGCACCATTTTATAATATAAAACATACTCTTGTGATATGAAGAGGATGCACAACATATGTACAATTGAGAATGCTTTCTCTCTTGCTCCTCTCGCTCCTTTTCCTTCTCTTCTTCTGTGCACTAGTATCAACAGTTGTCACTAGTAATTCACAGAGTTCCAGATGTTGAAACTCATAAACAGATCTCAAAAGGTTAACGGTTGGCGGGTGCATGGGGATACCTAAAATAGCTATGGTGATTTGCATTAAGGCACAACTCCAATTTTCAGTTGAATTGATAATATAGCCATAGAGTACGGACAAGGATAATGTTTATTTCTAGTTCAATTTGGCCATTAGTTTGTGGATGGAATTGGTGACTTGTAATTGATGAATCTCAATGAGAGATGGTCATAGTTGACAATCCATAATGTATCAATACGTATGGGAAGAATAGTGTTGTAGTGCAGTGCATCAATGGTTTTTTTGCAAAGCATTAAAATAGTCATATTGAAGAAACAACGACAAGAGTATTGTATTGCTGCCTGTGTTAGAGACAATCCATTGAGGAAATCCATGGAAATAGATCTCCACGAAGGGGATGACACTTGGTAACTAGCATAATCCAAGTTAGCACCCGACACTTAGAATTCCTACAAACTTAGCACCTGACACTTAATTACTAGCAGATTACCAATATTCTAATTAATTGCGCAGCGATGTTCTTTAACACAAAAAAACCAGTGGAACCAAAATATACCAATCTCTGTCACGAAATAAATGACACAAAAAGTTCCACCAATCACAATCCTTTATTAATTTTCAGAACTTACTTGTGATCCCATCCTGGGATAATGGCCCAAATAATGAAATACATACAACAATTGGATCTAATCCAACTGATCAAGGCTTCTTCGGCTGATTTGGCTCTCCTTGCTACCCCGCTTCCTCAGACCCAACACACTCACTAAGATTCCTCTCTCAATCTTGTGCTATTGTATGGTGTATCTTCTCCCTCTTGTTCGCCTTGTTTTTATAGCTTTACATTGCGCTAAATCCTTAACTCTAATATTCAAAGTTATTGGCGACCAAGATTAGATCTCACCTCACTTAAGATCAAACATTGAGATTAAACTTAATCACTAGAGTAATTAATTTACTTTTCCTAAGTTTACTTTAGCTCAATAATCCAACATAATAATTATGTGCTTTTCCCGAGTTAGATTTAAGCTAAGTTACATTAGCAACTTGCTCACACTAGAGAAAGTGTCTAAGGAAACTTTGTGCAACTTCTGCATACCTAAACACTTGGGCCTCTACATAGGTTCCTACCAGAGCTACAAACATCAACACTCCCTCTTAGAAAGGAAGGTAATTTTTCCACCTGTAACTGACTTCAATCTTAGAACTGTATATGTTGTCATGGTTGCTCCCTCCAAACTAGAAGCCTTCCCTACGGTCTAGTCTAGAAACATCCTCAAAATCTTACTCTCATTAGCCTGGTTCCTAGAAGCATACTGCTCTTGAACATCGTGTAATGTCATCTTGTACCAAGAGACCTTCTTGACAAATTTAGAAGAAGCTATCAACTGCTTCTCCCCTCCTAAACCTAAAGGTTGACTCCCTCTAAGAAGCTCAACCTTCATAGCCACCTACTCCTTGTTCTCTATCACTAACCTGTTTCATGCCATTTCTCAAATATGTTGGCCCTTTAACCTATACATGTTTCTCTCTCTAACTCCAATGACATGTCCCTCATCAGAGCTAGATCCACTGGGTTTGATCAGTACTTTTTCATCCTAAAATGCGACACAGAATTTCTTCTCCATTATAGAGACTATGAGCAAACGCCACCTGAGTTTTGGCATCCATATCACGTCCTTCACTTCCATCCTGCCTCCTAACTCAAGTTGGAATACCATTGTTCCATCCCCCTTCACTGCATGTTTGGTATAAACACCAAACTCCATGTGCAATTATGAGACCCAATGGTAAAGCTATCAAATTGTTCCCATGCTCTTGTCATATGCCTTGTGATTCCACTGTCTAGAAACCACACACCCACTAGTAATGTGCCTGAGGTAAGGTAAGAAACAAGTATGAATTCGGTCTTGAACTTCTAGGAAAACTCCTCCTGATCTTTTGTCCACGCAACTATAGTTAGTTGCATGCCCTTCCCCCTTTCTTCCTCTGTGAACAGTGTGAAGCATAGTGCCCCATCCTATGATAGGAAAAACAGTTAGCATTAGTCAAGTCCTTCTTCTTCTTGGGTTGTGAGGTTGACTCCTCACCCCTACTACTTGAACCTTTTCTCCTCGTTTCCCGACTAGCAAGAGCAAGATTCTCATCATCCCCACTCTTTTGTTGTCCTCCAGACAATGATTTCTCCCAGATCTTCCACAGGAAGTCATCCCACAATCTGTTTCAATCTAGCAGCTTTTCTCTTGCTAAAACGCATGTCACAAAGGTAGCCCAAGTTTTTGAGAAGTTACTTAGGGCTATCCTTACAAACTCATAATCTAGAAAGGTTATCACAACAACTCCAAGCTCACTGCGAATTCGCTGAATCTTTGTGAGGTATGATGCCACTATATGTGATTCAGTCATCTTAGTGTTCTTGAACTTCTCCCTTAACACCATTTTTCGATTCTAATTACCACTCTGACATAGACTCATCAAGGCACTCCACATCTCATGGGCACTATTATTCCCTAAGATGTGAGGGATCACGTGATCCTTCACCCCATCCATGATGATATGTCTAGCCTTCACATCTTTCAATTCATGGGTTATCAAAGTTGTAGTGTCTAAAGGACTTGTAACATGGGTGTTTGCAAACTCCCATAGCTTGTACTCCTTGCGAACTAGTGCTATCTTCTACCTCCATGGACATAAGTTGTAAGCACCATCCAACCTGTCCTCATACCTTAGACTGATTGATGCCATCCTGAAATCGGTAAATCAACTGAAATGGTCATGTTGTCACGCCTTGACTGGTACGGTCTCCCTCTCTCCCTCATAGAATGACCTCCACTGGTCTCTAGGTCTTAATGACACTTTTGGTCTGTTGCCTGTGGATTTGTCTTCCACGTAGTCTTGTACTCATCAGTTGGTACCTGTTCACTCAGCTTCCAACCAAATTCTCTATCATAGCATAAACTTGGCCCTACCTCAGCCACAACCTTCTCTGCCTAGCCCGACAACCCTAACGTAACATGCCTTCACGCCTCCCTATGCCATTGTGAATTTGTGCCTATACCTGCTATCAAAATCCTCAATCGGCCAACACATCTGCAGCATAAGATTTTTGTGGCGTTCATTTGTCCCAAGTGTTAGTTTTTGTAGCAGCAGAGGTGTTCTAGCCACGAAATTTGGTGGAGAGACTAGAATACATGAGATCTCCAAAACCCAAAAATCGTTTATGTAAATTCTACCTAGAAGCAACTTAAATAGATTATTAACAAGTTTTTAAATATTTCCTGAGTCTGAACTTAGGGAATATGATTGATTAATCAGTATTAATTAAGTCAAGGCGAGAATTAGCTAGAAACTCACACGAATCAATCCAGAAATGATCCTAGCCATCGATTATGTTTTAATCTTGGTTGTTGGTGCTCCAGCTGAGGATTATAAGAGGTTGATGTGGTGATGGAGAAGACACTTGAGCAGTTCGATTTCCTTGGCAAATCAATTTCCTGAGTAGCGGCAGTTAGTTGCTAGAGAGAGAGCCAGAGATCGAAGCAGTGAGAGAGAGGAAGAGACAGTGAAGCTGTAGGAGGCATTCCAAATCCAGCGAGTACATTTGCGGAGAGGTAGAAAAGCCACAGAGAGGCTGACGTTGGGGCAGCGCAACAGCGTCTAGAGGCAAGATCGATTTGCTGAGAAGGAGAGACGTCTTCAGTTCTAGAGGCCGGGAAGGAGTCCCAAAGTGTTGGAGAAGCATCTTTCCAACGAGCAGAAGGCAAAACGACTTCATCAGAGAGCAGCCAGAGGCTTGACGTCTAGCAAGTTCCACAAAGCAGTGCAGAGGCTGAGACAGAGGGTTAGAGGAATGAATTTCTAAAGGCAAGTCGAGCCAGTGGTTTGCGTGTGGGTGAGGAAAATTCCTCACTAGATTTTTGCTAGTATTTTTCCCTGTAGGATTGCTAGATTTTGGCATGCAGTTGTACTCAGAATTTCTCACTGCTGCTTAATAATAAAACCCTCAGCGGCTGCACCGGTTTTCCCGCATTGGGTTTTTCTGGGGACTTTTGTCCAAAAATAATTGTGCTAATTTTATGTGTGTGTGCTAGCATTTCTCATCTTCCAGCGTTTTATTTTTCAGCAGAATTCTATTTGTGAAGGTTGCAGTGTTTTTATTTCGATATTTGTCGTAGCAGATAATTTGTTAATAAATTAACAATTAGGCAAAATAATATCAGTTGCTGCAATAGGATTCCATTTTGGAATTTTCACACCAAGCTGCCCTGTAATATACCTTCTAGGAATATTTTCGATTTTTCACTCAGTTTTCTGAATTTGTGTAGGTTTTCAGCTTGTCATTTTGTCAAACAGTTCATGAACCACTGCCTGTAGGTACACTTAAATAAATTTAAGACAAGTGAGGTATGCACAATACCCAAGGTTCACCACAAAACCATTCAGAACAACAAAATGCTACTGCATTCAATTCAGGAACACTGTCATTACTGGTTTATATTTATTAGAGAAGTCAAATCTCTACTAGAAACAACCTAGATTTACAATAACATACTTCTAGCAATATTCAGCCACTTTATTACTGATTTAACAAGCTTGCAAAGGTCAGAAATGATGAAGAGGAACCTGGGACTTGTATCAGCAATGTAGACTTTAACATATCAGTCACATAAAAGAATAGCACCAACAGTATAGTCTTCAGATATCATCTCCAGGATGACCATGAAATCGACCCCTTCACACTGGAATATCAGTCCCACAAAATGGCTATCTATTCAGTTCTATGAACCAGCACTCATCCCCTTGTCTTGATGCAGAAATAAGCCACAATATTAGCTCCACAGCCCACAAGAAATTCCACAGCCTCAGCTCTCTGTAGCAAGGTAGAACTCGGCCCTTCAAGTAGGGAAAAACTCGGACCAGCAAAGGACAAACTCAGCTCATAGATACTTCAGGTGCTCATATCTAGCATTAAAGAGTAATCTCAGCCTTCAGGAACCAATGGATTCAGCCCATATTTTGTTATCATCCCTCAGCTAGCAAGATAATTTGCACTCCGTCAACAAGGAGGCACACGCATAGCTCTTGATGCGACACATCAGCTCCAAAATACAGAGAAGCTCAGCCCCTTCAGCAGTGAGATTCAACCTTTATGCCAAGCAACTCAGCCAGCAAACATAATGATAACTTGACCCTCATTTAATAGATATCGACCTCTGCTACAAATTTGGGAATTCGGCTTCTTCTTTGGTGACAATTCCAGGTCACATAACAATGAGAATCGACCACCTCTCTGAAAACTGGAAATTTTGAAAGTGATTCAATGTACAATATGTCCCATGGAGAAAAAGATTAAAGAATTCGCCCTCCTTAAGAGCATTAAGTTGGCATGGCCAACCCACTGAAGAATTCGGCCTCTAAATCTGGTTGAGAATACATCAGCTCAGCTTCGTGTCATGGGTGCTATGAATTTGCAGCTCAATCCCTTCCTTTAGCTTGATTAACTCAACCTCTAATCAAAATAATTCGGCCTCTGAACAAGCCTGCTCGACTTTGGATTTCGGGTAGAGAATTCGTTCTTTTAATTTGTGCAACTCATCCTTCACAATTTTCTTCAGAAATCAAACTTCCTGCCCCTGCAATAAACACAAATGAAAGACCTGAAGTGATCTTCCCCAAGAGCTACCTAGGGTGGCACTCAAAGTCTACCGAAATCAGCGTAGGGTTTCACTTGAAACCCTTAAATATGAGACTCGCTTGAGTTTCCTTTCAATGTCAATGAGATATATAGGATTAGAATGCTTTGCAAATGAGCCCACCCTCCTTTTATAATTTTTCATTGAGCCTCCCTCTAGCTTCTAGATTCACCTTTTTTCTATTATATTATTGGTGGTGGTGATTTTCCACTAAGAAACTTTTTGCCGCCATTTTAATAAAATAATAATTTGCTGCCATTCTCTAATAAAATAATATTTGCCTCCTTCCTCCAATAAAATAATATTTTCCCCTTTTTAATTAATATTACCAAAATTGGGAAAAATTCCTTAGTGACTCCCATGCTCATAAAATTGGGGATATTACACGCCCCGATCTACATCTATGTCCCGTGGTTGGGCGATTGTCAACCTATCACTTATGCCTTGCCATTGTCGTTGCGACCACCCAACCACTGCTTTTCTCGAGCCTCCCTACATTCACCTTTACTAGACTGGCCTCAACTAGTGACTCTCTCATGCCTTATTGTCATTTATGCCTTGCCATTGTCGTTGCGACCGCTCAACCACTGCTTTTCTCGAGCCTCCCTACATTCACCTTTACTAGACTGGCCTCAATTGGTGACTCTCTCATGCCTTATTAGCTTCTGGTCTCTTTGTCGATCGTTTGCGAGCTCTAGCTAGCAGCGTTGGTCCTCAGCCTGTTTAGTGACAGTTTGTTCTTAAGCTTCCTTCAGCGGCAGGTGAAAATTCCTTAATTGCAATTACTGGATATTATTCTCCTAATTGTTAGCAGTTTAATTGTTTACGACAATTAACAAATAACTCACAATTGTAATCTTCACCATAAAAATACGCTGCGACAAAATAAAGAACAAAAGAAAAAAAAATAATCAAATCAAGAATTGAGAAATAGATGCACACACATAAACATTCGACGCAATATTTTTTGGACTAACGTTCCTAGAAATACCCCGAAGGGAAATTCGGTGCAACAAATGAGGGTTTATTTTATTATTATTATGCAACAAATTTCTGAGTACAATAATCTAGATGCCAAGCTTGTAATCCTCCAACAAATAATCTGGCAAAAATAATTAGGAGAAACATTCTCCTTCTGCAAAATAATTCGGCCTCCTTCTGGCTTGCTTGAACCTTCTCACTGGCAACTCGACCTACCTGGAATTCACACTTCCTAGCGTAGGAAATTCGTACGGCCTACTTCTCAACTCAAACTAAGTCATCCCAACCTCCCTCTGCCTCTGGAAATGACTTGCTCTGCTTTCTAGGTGATCTTCTAGCCATCAGAAACTAAAACAATCATCTTTCCGACATTCGCACTAGGGTTTGGCTGCTCGCACTCACTATTCGACCTCTCTGCAGAATAATTTCAGCCTCCTTTTTCCTGTCACTCCGACACAGGAAAATTGTTGGGAAACTCTCCAAAATTCTCCTCTGCTACTCAATCACTAATACTCTCCTTCTCTGACTCGAACTCTCTTCCTTGTTTAATCATTGCAACTGGATAGCTCGATCTGCCAAGGTAACTCGCTCCCCTCTTTTGTCTTTCTCCATCCCATCAACTTGCTCTTATAATCTACCGTTGGAGCTTCAATGACCATGATTAGATCCTCATCAACGATTAAGATCATCTCAAACTTGATCCGTGTGATTTTCTGGAAGTCCCTAGAGCATAAGTCGATTTCCTAAATTATTTCACTTTAATTAACCATTTTTCTTAAGTTAGACTTAGGAAATATTTAAATGACGGCTAATTAATTTAATTAAGGTGTTTCACAAGCTTATCTCACGAAACCTTTTCTAGGTTTTGGAGATCTTGTGTTCCTTAGCCTCTTAGACACAAATCGAGACTAGAACACCTGTTCGATGCTACCATACTAATCAAAAACTAACATTCCCTCTTAGTGAGGAAGATGTTCTCTCTGAAACAACATCTCTCCTCTACAGTTGGACCATGTTGTTGGTGCCTGACATCTGTAACATACTGTCACTATCTACCAAACTACTGCACATACTTTGATTCACCTACTAACCCTATAGTTGAACCACTCTGCATTTGCGCTACTACTGACACTGGACTATATGTCTCTAGGCTGCTGCCAACATTGCCTAAGTTGCATCTGATCTCATCTTGTTGGTGTTGTTGTTGCAACTAAGAGTTGATCTACTATCCCTGCAATTGGATTCTACAACTGTCTCTTGAGTCTCTAACTGCAACTACCTTTGCTCTATCTACTGAGTATATGACTATGCCCAACTGTCTCCATGCCCCTCTAGTATCTAACTGCAACTAGCTTTGCATTGTCTCTCATGATCTCACTGCACCTTGCTGACATCTACATCCTCCTACAACTAAATATTGTGGGCCCCTGTAACAAAGGTAATGATCCATGACGAAACACATGTCCGATGTTGTGCCTCCTCGGACCTTGCTCGATCCTACAACTCTGAATCATCATGCTCGTCTTCCATCTGGAGGTATAGCTGCTATCAATGCAAATCCTCCAACCTGGAGGTCAACTCATCTATCTTTGCTGAAGTTGTCATCTTCTCCTTCCCCTTCTTGTCCTTCTTTCTCTTGGGACACTCGGTGACATAGTGGCCAAACTCACCACACTCAAAGCATTTGACTTTTGATAGGTCCCTTTTCTTCTTCTCGCCTCCCTTTGAGCCATGTCCCTGATTGGGACCCTTATTCACCTTTCCCTTACTAGCAAGGGTTACATTCTCTTCTTCCTTCTCAACTTTCGCCTCCTCCTTGTTGTTGTTGGTAGTACCCTCAACAAGACTAAGCCTTAGCTCCTCCTATGTAAAATCACTGCAAAGACATTCCCAATCAAACATTTTATCTTGTCCAGTAATCCCCTAAAAAGAAGTTTCCCACTCTTTGGTGAACCCATTTAGAGCTATTCGCACAAGTACACCATCGTCTAGTTTCTCTCCTACAACTACTAGCTCATCTTTGACATTCTGAATTCCAGTGAGATAGGAAG
This sequence comes from Pinus taeda, assembly GCA_000404065.3. Taxonomy (NCBI): domain Eukaryota; kingdom Viridiplantae; phylum Streptophyta; class Pinopsida; order Pinales; family Pinaceae; genus Pinus; species Pinus taeda. Next base: position 205,451 of record APFE030052357.1, on the reverse strand, counting down.
TCACGCCCTCACCCTTCTTAATCTTCGTGGTCCTCGGCCTCTCCTTGAGAATCATTTTACGATTTTCAGATGGATCTTTGTTAAAATTGGCAACTAAGGCAAAACTTCATGTGGATCATCTTATTCATGGCTGATAATATGTTCATTAGATTCCTCTCATCGAGAGGTGTAGGATTAATATAAAGATCATCAGATTCCGATAAGTATTCATAGAGATATCAATTTATTTTGATTATGGAATTATTATCAAGCCGACCTACAACTCATGTAGGCTCAGAAGCCCAATAGTCGCATCTATTCAAACACCAACATTGTGTATAAATATAGGAGGACTTTTCCTCATTTGAACTCACTCATCTCATCACATCTCTCTCTCTCTACTGCACAGAAAAGAGTCTCTTCTCTACTGCGCAGAAAAGAGTCTCTTATCTACTACGCAGAAAAGGGTCTCTCCCTCACACATGTGAAGCCGGAAGCCGCTGAAATTGAAGCTGCAACTGCAGAAGTGAAGTTTGACCTGCGTGGACTAGAAGATCTCCTAATCTAAACTGTGTTGTAGGTTCATCTGAACCTCCTCTCAAAGCCGCAACTTTTGGTGGTGGAATCAAGTCAATCCGATGGACAGGTTGCAAGATATCAACTGCCCTAATTTGAAGGACGCTGTTGAAACTGAAGCTGCAACTGCAGAAGTGAAGTTTGACCTGCGTGGACCAGAAGATCTCCTCATCTGAACTGCGTTGTAATTTCATCTGAACCTCCTCTAAAAGCCACAACTTTTGGTGGTGGAATCAAGCCAATCCAATGGTCGGTTTGTGAGATATTGTCTACCCTAGTTTGATGATGAAGCCGCTAATGCTGACGCTGTTGATCTAGGGTTTGCTACTGCTGAAATAAATCAGATTTACTGTACTATTTCTCTCTGCTGAATTATTGAAGATAAAAGAAGATTTGATCAAAGGGTTTCCCCGCACATTGTGGGATTTGTCCCTGGATAGCCGCCACATCTTGTGTCTCTTGTCTTGGCTTGTTTTCTGTCGATCGTTTAATGTTCTATCTACACTTTACTTTATGTACATGTGATTGCTAATCTATGGATAATAATAAGAAAGAAAAGTAAACTGCTATAAGCATAAAACATACCATAACTTGATATGGGATCAGCGCTGAGGTGAAGACAAAGCCCGAGCAAGAGCAAGAGCAATCACCGAAAAGAAGATTGGCAAGGCTATCCTAAAAGAACGATGGCATCCTCAACACTCTTTCCTGCAGAAGACAAGCTCCGTGAGAAAGATGACTATCATGGATGGAAGATGTCTATCGATCTAACCCTTGAGGATCAAGGAGTGTTGGATTATGTGAGAGGCAATATTATTGAGCCTCCATCAAATGCACCTCCTGCTGCCAGGAACAAATGGAAGAACAGAGAAGTTAAAGCGAAGAAGATCATCCAAGACTCTATCAACAAGTACTTGATGGCCTACATCTCTAAACTGGAGACCTCCAAGGAAATCTACGATAGACTGGTAAGTTTATTTAAAGTTAATGATGCAAATCAAGTTTTGTTTCTTAGAAATAAGCTGAGGGAAATCAAGAAGGGTAAAGATGAGAGTATGCAAGCATACTTCTTAAGAATCACCGAGATCAAGAACGATCTCCTATCTATTGGGGAGACTATTACTGACAGAGAAATGGCACTCACGACTCTTGGAGGATTACCATCCGAATGGTACGTGTTCGGGACTACTCTTCTTAACAATAATGTAATTCCTGGTTTCCAGGAATTAATGGCTAGATGCATTCAAGAAGAAACAAGGGTAGAAGAGAAAGAAATGCCCTTGCCTAAAGGTCCTCCTGCTGCTTTTTCTTCTCATACTAAGAAAAGAAATAATTCCGGGTCTAAAATCGAAAAGAAAGGCTGGACCTAAGGGTGGAAGAAAAGGACGATCTTACATTTGCAATAAAGCAGGTCACTATGCAAGGGAATGCCCTGATAGAAAGGACTCTCACCGTGACAATGATCAAAATCCCTCTCATGGTAATCGAAGGGATGGAAAATTCAATAGCAAAGGTAAAAGGAATTCTGGAAATCAAGGAAGATGACAACCATTCAAGAAGGCTAGAAATTCCAAGATGTATTATATGTACCTGATCTCAAAAAGAACCTAGTATCCATCTCGGCAATGGAAGACAAAGGCTACAAGGTAACCTTCAGCGATGGCAAGGTACATGTATGGAAAAATAATGTTAAAGATGCTTTCACTCTTGGGTTTCGAGTTTATTCTTTATATCAGGTAGGTGGAAGTCCGCTAGGTGTCATGCCTTGTGACACAACTCTTCAGTCCGAACTTTGGCATCAGAGTTTTGCCCACCTTCATTATAAAGCTCTACTCCGTGTAAGACAAATGGTGATAGGGATGCCCGAATTCCAAGTAGAGAAAGAAGGTGTATGTCCAAGATGTGCCGAAGGAAAGCTCAAAAGGGGACCATTCCCCTCAAGCCAAAGCAAGACCTCCGATATATTACAGTTGGTTCACTCAAGCATATCTAAGGCTGGCATCAAGAGGGAGACTACTACACCATATACTCCTGAACAGAATGGTGTGGCGGAAAGGAAGAACCGCACGATTATGGACGCTGTCCGGGCCATGTTACATGATCAAAGACTTCCGAAGTTTCTATGGGCTGAAGCTGCAAACGTTGTCGTATATGTACAAAATCGATGCCCTCATCAAGCATTGGGTTCCAAGACTCCTGAAGAAAAGTTCATCGGCAAAAAACCTGATGTTTCTCATTTTAGAATTTTTGGAAGCCCTATATATTTTCATGTGCCGAAAGAGAAAATAAATAAATTGGGTGCATCTGGAAAGAAGGAAATTTTCATAGGCTATGGTGAAAATACTAAAGGCTATAGAATCTATGTAGTCGGTCAAAGGGAAGTCGTGATTAGTCATGATGTCACCTTTGACGAAGATATGGCTCTCAGCAAGGTGGACAATCTTCCGACTTTGAGGAGCTCTCAAGGCGCCGACACCAGGGAACCAAAAGAAAAGGATGATGAATCAATGCCTAATGTAGAAGAACCCATGGATCCGATTGATCCTCCTCCACATGAGCCTTCCTCTTCTAGGAAGAGACCTTCATGGCTTAGGGAGCTACTTGGTGATGCTGAAGGACATGTTGCACCCTGAGGAACCTTTCGTGAAAGTAAGAAACCTAATCGGTATCAGGGATACCTGACCATCATGAGCACGATCATACAAAATGAGCCTTCATCATTCTCAGATGCCTTCAAGCATCAAGTATGGAAGGATGCTCTGATCGAAGAATATGAGTCTATTATGAAGAATGATGTCTGGGAAGTAGCTCCCAGACCCCAGGACAAGACAGTTGTTACTTCCAAATGACTTTACAAGATAAAGCATGCAGCAGATGGAAGTATGGAAAAGTATAAGGCTCGTTTTGTTGCTCGTGATTTCTCCCAGAAGGAAGGTATAGACTATGATGAGATATTTGCACATGTTGCCAGATATATGACCATCCGCTCGATCATAGCCCTTGCCGCTTCACAAGGATGGAACCTACATCAGATGGACGTCAAGACCACGTTCTTGCACGGCTCGATCAAAGAAGAGGTCTACGTGGAGCAACCCAAAGGATTTGAGATTTATGATCGAAAATCTCATGTACGCAAGTTGAAGAAGGCTCTCTATGCACTGAAGCAAGCACCCCAAGCATGGTGTGAGAGGATCGACAGCTACGTGATGAAGTTGGGATTCACTAGGAGTGAAGCTGATCCTAACCTTTACTTTAAGGTTGAAGATGATAAACCTCTCATACTAGTGTTGTATGTGGATGACCTCTTTCTAACAAGTGCAGACCCTCTCATTCTCAAATGTAAGAGGGAGTTGGCTTCTGAATTTGAAATGAAGGACCTAGGACTGATGCACTATTTCCTAGGACTTGAAGTGTGGCAAAAGCCAGGGGAAACTTTCCTATCTCAAGAAAAATATGTGGTGAAGATATTGAAAAGATTCGGTATGGTGGACTGCAAGCCTGTAACTACCGCGATGGAGCTTGACTTCAAGAAGTTAAGCAGTAGTGCTGCTGGACCTATTTTACGAAATGCTACTGAGTATCGACAACTCGTCAAAGCATTAATGTTCTTAGTGAACTCCCGTCCAGATATATGCTTCGCAGTCCACACGTTGAGTCAACATATGGTTGAACCCCACCACATACATTGGATTGGTGCCAAGAATCTATTGAGATATCTTCGTGGCACTATCACTTATGGGTTAAGATACACTGCCGAAGATGTGAGACTATTTGGATACACAGATGCTAATTGGGCAGGCAATGTGGAGGATCGTAACAACACTTCCGGATGTTGTTTCTCCTTGGGATCTGCTTCAATATCCTGGATGAGCAGGAAGCAGAAGTCGGTGGCCTTGAGCACCACCAAAGCAGAGTATATTGCTGCCAGCATGGCCTCCTGTGAGGCAATTTGGTTGCGAAAGCTATTCAGTGAGCTGTTTGGATTTACATTGGATACCACCGTGATCCTTTGTGACAGCCAGAGTGGGATTCGTTTGTCAGAGAATCCCGTATTTCATGATCTCTCCAAGCATATCGATATCTGATACCACTATATTTGAGATATGGTGCATCGGGGAGCTATAAGGCTCCAACATATCAGTACAGATGAACAGGTCCCCGACATTCTGACAAAACCCCTTGTGAAAGTAAAATTTCAGACTTTCCAAGAACAACTTGGAGTTGTTCAAAGACCCTCCAATGAGGGTCATGTATGATGCATTGAGCTCTGGGAGCTCTAGGGGGGTGCGGGCTACTTCTTGGAGCAGCATATGACCACAGGATAATTCACTATCCCCTGATGGTATACATGTACACCCCGTGGCGACATTGTGGCAGGATTGATGTGTTCTCCTGTGAGGCCTGGATTGATGTGTTCTCCATGGCGATTGTAGCAGGATTGATGTGTTCTCCTATGAGGCCTGGATTGATGTGTTCTCCATGGCGACTGTAGCAGGATTGATGTGTTCTCCTGTGAGGCCTGGATTGATGTGTTCTCCATGGCGACAGTAGTAGGATTGATGTGTTCTCCTGTGAGGCCTGGATTGATGTGTTCTCCATGGCGGCTTGGATTGATGTGTTCTCCATGGCGATTGTAGCAGGATTGATGTGTTCTCCTGTGAGGACAGGATTGATTAGTTCTCCTGTCAAGGCATCCTACCCATCCAACCTGGGACTTATGGGAAGTACCTCTCATCTGATCAATGAGCAAGGAAATGAAGTTAGGGGACCATAGTAGTACCAATGGACACATTTTTGTATCTACCGTACTCCCTACGCTAGGATGACCTCCATTGATCTGGGATCAATGATACTAGTCAAGGACCAGTGGTAGGAGTTGTACCATACTATGACACTGAGTTCAGGTCGGTTGACACTAGTCTAGGACCAGTGGTACATACTCTGAGACTGACTTCGTGTCAGTGTCGTACTAGTCTGGGACCAGTGAGAGTGGTACATACTATGACGTTGACTTCGGGTCGGTTGAGACTAGTCCGGGACCAGTGGTAAACTCTCTGAGACTGTGATACCGGACTGGGACCAGTGGTAGGAATGGTACTTACTATGAAGCTGACTTCGGGTCAGTTGAGACTAGTCTGGGACCAGTGGTACGCACTTTGAGACTGACTTTGAGTTAGTGGAGGATGATACTGGTCTAGGACCAGTGGAGTTGTACTCACTATGACGCTGACTTCGGGTTGGTTGAGACTGGTCTGGGACCAATGGTACATACTCTGAGACTAACTTTCAGTCAGTATGATACATCCAAGATCATTTCTTCTTCTTCATAATTCGGACAAAAGTAAAGCCGAACAGAACAAAGCAGAGCAGCGCATAACAGAGTAGAGTCGTACAGTTCAGCACAGGGCAGAACAAGACAAAGCAGAACAGGCAGAATAGAGCAGAGCAGGGTAAGGGTCAGGCTGTATAGGGAAGTGCATTTGATGGATGAATAGTAAGACCGATAGACAGATTGCAGATGAAGTTCTCCCTAGTTGAGAGGGAGTGTTAAAATTGGCAACTAGGGCAAAACTTCATGTGGGTCATCTTATTCATGGCTGATAATATGTTCATTAGATTCCTCTCGTCGAGAGGTGTAGAGATTGATATAAATATCATTCGATTCCAATAAGTATTCATGGAGATATGAATTTATTTTGATTATGGAATTATTATCAAGCCGACCTACAACTCATGTAGGCTCAAAAGCCCAACAGTCGCATCTATTCAAATACCAACGTTGTGTATAAATATAGGAGGACTTTTCCTCATTTGGACTCACTCATCTCATCACATCTCTCTCTCTCTACTGCACAGAAAAGAGTCTTTTCTCTACTGCGCAGAAAAGGGTCTCTCCCTCACACATGTGAAGCCGAAAGCTGCTGAAACTAACACTGCAACTGCAGAAGTGATGTTTGACCTGCGTGGACTAGAAGATCTCATCTAAACTGCGTTGTAGGTTCATCTGAACCTCCTCTCAAAGCCGCAACTTTTGGTGGTGGAGTCAAGTCAATCCGACAGATAGTTTACAAGATATCGACTACCCTAGTTTGAAGGAAGCTGCGGAAACTGAAGCTGCAACTGCAGAAGTGAAGTTCGACCTGTGTGGACCAAAAGATCTCCTCATCTGAACTGCGTTGTAGGTTCATCTGAACCTCCTCTGAAAGCCGCAACTTTTGGTGGTGGAATCAAGCCGATCCGATGGTCGGTTTGTGAGATATCATCTGGCCTAGTTTGATGATGAAGCCACTAATGATGATGTTGCTGATCTAGGGTTTGCTACTGCTAATATAAATCAGATTTATTGTACTATTTCTCTCTGCTGAATTATTGAAGATAAAAGAAGATTTGATCAAAGGGTTTTCCCACACATTATGAGGTTTGCCCTTGGCTAGCCGTCACAACTTGTGTCTCTTGTCTTGGCTTGTTTCTTGTCGATCGTTTAATGTTCTATCTGCACTTTATTTTATGTACATGTGATTGCTAATCTACGGATAGTAATAAGAAAGAAAAGTAAACTGTAATAAGCATAGAACATACCATAACTTAACAATCTTGGTATAGCTTCACAATGGCTTCCCACGTCCTTTCTTGTATTTTTTCTCTACAATATGCGGGACAATACGATCCCAAACCCCATTTAGGACGATCCTCTTAGCTTTGGCCATATCCTTCTTGTAGTCAAGATACTGGATAGGATCTGATGGTTTAGCTATAACTATTGCCATGAACTCCTTTAGACTATGCTCATCCAATAGGAATAACATCTTGGCTTTCCAGACACCAAAGTTGACGCAGAGACCAATGAGGAAATCGCTCATTAAAACAAACATAAGATTTTATTAAATTAATTTCTCTCTAAAACTTGGTTCTACAGATGAATCACATGGCTATTTATTCTGGAGGAGGAAAACTCTCGAATTCCTCAAAGAGAGAACTCCTTCCTAGATATTTGGAGGAGGTTGAGAGAAATCCTCTCAATTCTAAGAATCTATCCTAGCTACTTAATCTCCAACAAATTCTAGAAGTCTCCATAAAATCTAGAATTTTCTAAGATTCTCCAAATTCAATAAATAAATAAATACAAAATAGGAGATGCTCCTGCATCATACTACTAAGGAGGAAAAGAAACATTCATATGTTTTGCTTCTAGAGTTCTTCAATACTGGTACCATATTTTGAAATCATTGTTGCTGTCATTCAAGTGGCATCTTCATCTGATTGATTCTTCCATTTAACCAAGTATTGAAAATACTCTTTATTCTTGGTCCTTTTAGCCACCCTTTTATTGATGATTGATTCAATCCACTTTGTTGGTGCTGAAGGTAGTTTCTTCTCCCGCTGAACTTTATCATTAGCAAGTGCATCTATAAGATCATTTACAAGTTCCTTAAAGGGGTATAGATCTGAAAGATTAAATATTGATGAGATGCCAAAGCCTTTGGGTAGTTCTATTTCATAAGCATTCGAGGAAAATTTCCTCAAAATTTTGCATGATTCGATATTTTTCAGTTTTAACTTATTATATGCCCCTTTAACAAATCTTTCTTTTCGAAGATGTGCCATAATCAAGTCCCCAACTTCAAAAATCCAGTTGTCTTCTTTTGGAATCTATTCTTCGTTTATACTTGCTGCTACTTTCTTGTAAATGTTGCTTGACTCAGTCCTGTATTTCCTACATACTGGCTGCAAATTCTTGCTTCCCAACGTTCCTTAACTCATAAATTCCTCTCGGATGAATTCCATAAATTTGGAATGGACTTAACCCTATGCTTATGTTAGGTGAGTCGTTATATGCAAATTCTGCCTCAGAAAGTACGTAATCCCATTGTTTGGGATGTTTTCTTACCAAACTCCTCGAGATATTTCCAAGACTTCTATTTACCACCTCTGTCTGACCATCAGTCTTGGGATGATACGCTGAACTAAAGCTGAGATTGGTTCCTAACTTTTCCATAAATTTCTCCAAAAATGGGCCACAAATTTGGTGTCTCCATCAGAAACAACACTTGTAGGTAATCCATGCAATCTAACTATTTCGTTGAAGGACAAGTTTGTTATGTTAGTTGCATCATTTGCCTTTTTTCAGAATATAAAGTGTCACATTTTTTAGAATTTGTCAACAACAACAAATATTGAATCACTTCCTCTTTGTGTTTTCGGAAATCCTAGTACAAAATCCATGCTTATAGAGGCCCATGGATAATTTCGTATTGGTAAGGGTAGATACAGTCCAGTGTTCTGCTTCTTCCTTTTGCATATTGACATATCCTGCATCTTTCCACAACTACTCTTACATCTGCTTGCATGCGTGGCCAATAATAAAATGCTTGTCACTGTGCTAGATTTTTATCTTGCCCAAAATGACTTGCTAAGCCTCCACTATGTTTTTCTTTTAACAGATTTTCTCTCATCGAACATCTTGGAAGGCATAATTGTCTTCCATTGAACAGAAGTCCCACCTGTATCATGTAATCTAACCATGGAGTTCTATCTCTACTTACAGGATTTCCGCAAGCTGCATAAACTTCTTTGAAATCTGGATCATCTTTTTACATATCTTTTAGCTCATCATATCCAAAGACATTCACTTGGAATTCTTATAGAATTAAGTTGATCCTACTTAGTGCATCTGCTACTTTATTTGAATGCCCATTTTTATGCTTGATAACAAATGTAAAATTTTGTAAGAATCCAATCCATTTAACATGTCTTTGGCTCAATTTTGTTCGATTGTTGATATATCGTAAAGCATGATTATCTATATAAAGGATGAACTCTTTTGGCATAAGATAATGTCTCCTTTTTTTCGAAGTTTGTATGATGGCATAGAATTCATCATAAGAAGAGTATTTTTGTTTCGCTTCATTGAGTATTTCGCTGTAGTAGGTGATTGGGCTTCCTTCTTGACTTAGAACAACTCCTATTGCAGTTCCACTAACGTTGGTCTCAACCTAGAACAACTTGTTGAAATCTGGCAATTCTAAAATAGGTTGTTCTATAATCTTTTTCTTTAATAATTTGAAACTTTTATTAGTTGCTTGTTAATTTTAGATAACAATGGTATGTTTATTGTTAAAATTGCAACTAGGGCCAAACTCCATGTGGGTCATCTTATTAATGGCTAATAATATTTTTATTAGATTACTATCATCGAGAGGTATAGGATTGATCTAAAGATCATCTGATTCCAATAAGTATTGATGTAGATATGAATTTATTTTGATTATGGAATAATTATCAAGCCGACCAGCAACTCATGTAGGCTCAGAAGCCCAACAGTCACATCTATTCAATCATCAATAGTTGTGTATAAATACAAGAGCTATTTTCCTCATTTTGACACACTCATTTCATCACATCTCTCTCTCTCTCTCCTGCGCAGAAAAGAGGCTCTTCTCCTACTACACAAAAAGAGACTCTTCTCTCACATGTGTGGAAGGAAGAACGCAGATTTAGGGTTGCCACTGCAGATCGGAAGTTTGACCAATGTTGACCATCTTTCTCTCTCTCTGAACTGCGTTGTAGGTGGATCTGACTCTCCTCTGAAGGCCGCATTTTTTGGTGGTGGAATCAAGCCGATTCAACGATCGTTTGCAAGATATTGTCTACCCTAGTTTGGTTGATCTAGGGTTTGCTACTGGTAATATAAATCAAATTTATGTACTATTTCTCTCTGCTAAATTATTGAAGATAAAGGAATATTTGATCAAAGGGTTTCCCCACATTGGGGTTTGTCCCTAGCTAGCCGCCACATCTTGTGTCTCTTACCTTGGCTTGTTTTTTGTCGATCATTTAATGTTCTATCTGCACTTTACTTTATGTACATGTGATTGCTAATCTATGGATAATAATAATAAAAAGAAGTAAATTGCTCTAAGCATAGAACATACCATAATTTAACATGGTTTCAGAGCTGAGGTGAAGACAAAGCCCGAGCAAGAGCAAGAGCAATCACCGAAGAGAAGATTGGCAAGGCTATCCTAAAAGAACTATGGGGTCCTCAACACTCTTCCCTATCGAAGAAAAGCTCCGTGAGAAAGCTGACTATCACTAATGGAAGATGTCTCTTGATCTAACCTTAGAAGATCAAGGGGTGTTGGACCATGTGAGAGGCAATATTGTTGAGCCTCCATCAAATGCACCCGCTGCTGCCAGGAACAAATGGAAAACCGGTGAAGTCAAAACAAAGAAGATCATCCGGGACTTTATCGACAAGCGCTTGGTGGCCTACATCTCCAACCTGAACACCTCCAAGGAAATCTACAATAGACTGGTGAGTTTATTTAAAGATAATGATGCAAATCAAGTTTTGTTTCTTAGAAATAAGCTAAAGGAAATTAAGAAGGGCAAAGATGAGAGTATGCAAGCATACTTCTTAAGAATCACTGAGATCAGGAACAATCTCCTATCTATTGGGGAGACTATTACTGATAGGGAAATGGCACTCACGACTCTTGGAGGATTACCATCCGAATGGTACGTGTTCAAGACTACTCTTCTGAACAATAATGTAATCCTTGGTTTCGAGGAAATGATGGCTAGATGCATTCAAGAAGAAACAAGGGTAGAAGAACAAGAAATGCCCATGCCTAAAGGTCCTCTTGCTGCCTTTTCTTCTCATGTTAAGAAAAGGAAAAATTCTGAGACTAAATCAAAAAGAAACGCTGGACCTAAGGGTGGAAGAAAAAGACGATGTTACATTTGCGATAAAGCAGGTCACTATGCAAGGAGTGCCCTGATAGAAAGGACTCATACCGGGACAATGATCAAAATCCCTCTCATGGCAATCAAAGGAATCGAGAATCTAATAGCAGAGGTAAAAGGAGTGCTGGAAGTCAAGGAAGAGGACAATGATTCAAGAAGGCTAGAAATTCCAGGTATGAATCTAACATTGTTGACAATAAGTAGGATGAATATTATCTACCAGCTGCTCTATCTACCTCTGCTCCTTCGGACTCAATGGGAATTTGGCTCATTGATAGTGGTGTCTCAAGGCACTTCACTGGTTACAAACAAGTTCTGCATAATTTAATAAAGAAATAAACTAACTTGGAAATTGTCCTTGGAGATAATATGAAATATCCCGTGAAAGGTGTAGGCAATGTCTCTCTTAAATTGAATCAAGGTAATACGATCCATTTACAAGATGTATTATATGTACCTGACCTCAAAAAGAACCTGGTGTCCATCTCGGCAATGGAAGACAAAGGCTACAAGGTGGCTTTCACCAATGACAAGGTACATGCATAGAAAAACAATATTAAGGATGCTTTCACTCTTGGGTTTCAAGTTGATTCATTATATCAGGTCGGAGGAAGTCCGCTAGGTGTCATGTCTTGTGACACATCGCAAGCCTTGATCGAGAATCAAACCGAAAAGAAGATCAAGATCTTAAGGACTGATAATGGAACTGAATATGAATCTAACGAGTTTCATGACTTTTGTAAAGAGGCTGGCATTAAGAGGGAGACTACTACACCATATACTCCTGAACAGAATGGTGTGGCAGAAAGGAAGAATCGTATGATTGTGGAAGTTGTCCGTGCCAAGTTCCATGATCAAAGACTTCCGAAGTTTCTTTAGGCCGAAGCTGCAAGCACCACCGTATATGTACAAAACCGATGCCCTCATCGAGCATTGGGTTCCAAGACTCCTGAAAAAATGTTCACCGGTAAGAAACCTGACATATCTCATTTTAGAATTTTTGGAAGCCCTATATATTTTCATGTGCCGAAAGAGAAAAGGAATAAATTGGGTGCACCTGGAAAGAAAGGAATCTTCGTGGGCTATGGTGAAAATACTAAAGGCTATAGAATCTATGTAGCCGATCAAACGAAAGACATGATTAGTCATGATGTCACCTTTGACGAAGATATGGCTCTTAGCAAGATGAACAATCTTCCTACAGTGAGGAGCTCTCAAGAAGCTAACACCAAGAAACCGAAAGAAAAAGAGTATGACGAAATATTTGCACCTGTTGCCAAATATACCACCATCCGCTCGATCATAGCCCTTGCGGCTTCACTAGGATGGAAACTACATCAAATCGATGTTAAGACTACGTTCTTGCATGGTTCGATCAAAGAAGAGGTCTACGTGGGGCAACCCGAAGGATTTGACATTTATGATAGAAAATCTCATGTGTGCAGATAGAAGAAGGCCCTCTATGGGCTGAAGCAAGCACTCCAAGCATGGTATGAGAGGACTGATAGCTACTTGATGAAGCTGAGATTCACTAGGAGTGAAGCCGACCCTAACCTCTACTTAAAGGTTGAAGATGACAAACCTCTCACTCTAGTGTTGTATGTGGATGACCTCTTCCTAACAGGTGCACACCCTCTCATTTACAAATGTAAGAGGGAGCTGGCTTCTAAACTTGAAATGAAGGACCTAGGACTGATGCACTATTTCTTAGGACTTGAAGTCTGGCAGAAGCCAAGGGAAATTTTCCTATCTCAAGGAAAATATGTGGTGAAGATATTAGAAAGATTCGGTATGGTAGACTGCAAGGTTGTAACTACCCCGATGGAGCTTGACTTCAAGAAGTTAAGCGGTAGTGCTACTGGACCTGTTTTACGAAATGCTACCGCGTATCGGCAACTCATCGGAGCATTAATGTTCTTAGTGAACTCCCCTCCAGATATATACTTTGCAGTCAACACATTAAGTCAACATATGGTTGAACCTCATCACATACATTGGATTGGTGCCAAGAATCTATTAAGATATCTTTGTGGCACAATTACATATGGGCTAAGATACACTGCCAAAGATGTGAGACTACTTGGATACACAGATGTTGATTGAGCAGGCAGTGTGATGGATTGTAAGAGCACTTTTGGGTGTTATTTCTCCTTGGGATCTACTTCGATATCCTGGATGAGCAGGAAACAGAAGTCAATGGCTTTGAGAACCGCCGAGGCAGAGTATATTGCTGCTAGCATGGCCCCCTATGAGGCAGTATAGTTGTGGAAGCTCTTCAGTGAGCTGTTTGGATTTACACTGGATACCACCGTGATCCTATGTGACAACCAGAGTGTGATTTGTTTGTCAGAGAATCCCGTATTTCATGATCACCCCAAGCATATCGATATCAGGTACCACTATATTCAAGATATAGTGCAGCGGGGAGCTATAAGGCTCCACCATATCGATACAGATGAACAGGCCGCCTACATTCTGGCAAAGCCCTTAGAAAAAGTCAAATTTTTTACTTTCCGAGAACGACTTGGTGTCGTTCAGAAACCCTCTGATGAGGGTCCTGTATGATGTATTGAGCTCTGGGAGCTCCAGGGGGTCGAGGGGTACTTCTTGGAGCGATATATGACCACAGGGTGACTCACCATCCCCTGGTGGTGTACGTGTATAGGGAAAAAGAATCAAACTTTTCCTGTGATACCATGTGGCGATTATGTAGCAGGATGATTAGTTCTCCTGTGAGATCTGGATGACGTGTTCTCCATGACGATTATGTAGTAGGATGATTAGTTCTCCTGAGGTCTGGATGATGTGTTCTCCATGACAATTATGTAGCAAGATGATTAGTTCTCCTGTGAGGCCTGGATGATGCGTTCTCCATGTCGATTGTGGACAGGATGATTCGCTCTCCTGTGGACAGGATGATTTGCTCTCCTGTGGGACAAGATGATTCGCTCTCTTGTGGGACAGGATGATTCGTCTCCTACGGATAGGATTGATTAGTTCTCCTGTCGAGGCATCCTACACATGCAGTCTAGGAATCATGGAAAGTACCTCTCATTTGATCAATGAGTAGGGAAATGAGGATAGGGACCATAGCAGTACCAATGGACGCATCGCTATATCTACAGTACTCTCTATGCTAGGATGACCTTCATTGATCTGGGATCAATGATACTGGTCTGGGACTAGTGGTAGGAGTTGTACCCACTATGACGTTGACTTCAAGTCGGTTGAAACTAGTCTAGGACTAGTGGTACATACTCTAAGACTGACTTCAGGTCAGTGGAGGTCTGGTCTAGGACAAGTAGTAGGAGTGGTACCTACTATGACGCTGACTTCGGGTCGGTTGAGACTGGTCTGGGACAAGTGGTACACACTCTGACACTGACTTTGAGTCAGTGCAGGATGATACTGGTCTGGGACCAGTGATAGTAGTTGTACCCACTATGACGCTGACTTCAGGTCGATTGAGACTGGTCTGGGACCAGTGGCACATACTCTGAGACTGAATTTGAGTCAGTAGGATACATCCTTGATCATTTCTTCTTCTTCATAATTCGGACAAAGCAGAGCAGAGCAGATCAGAACAGGGCAGAACAGAACACAGCAGTGCAGGCAAGATAAAGCAAAGCATAACACGGGTCATGTTGTACAGGGCAGTGCATTTGATGGATGAATAGTAGCGACTGACAGACGAATTGCAGATGGAGTTCTCCCTAGTTGAGAGGGAGTGTTAAAATTGGCAACTACAGCCAAACTCCATGTGGGTCATCTTATTCATCGCTCATAATATTTTTATTAGATTCCTCTCGTCGAGAGGTGTAGGATTGATCTAAAGCTCATCCGATTCTGATAAGTATTTATGGAGATATGAATTTATTTTGATTATGGAATAATTATCAAGCCGACCAGCAACTCATGTAGGCTCAGAAGCCCAACAGTCACATCTATTCAATCATCAACAGTTGTGTATAAATACAGGAGGTATTTTCCTCATTTGGACACACTCATCTCATCACATCTCTCTCTCTCTGTCTCTCTCTCTCCTACACAGACAAAAGGCTCTTCTCCTACTGCGCAGAAAGAGACTCTTCTCTCACATGTGTGGAAGGACGGCCGCAGATTTAGGGCTGCAAGTGCAGATCGGAAGTTTGACTAGCGTTGACCATTTTTCTCTCTCTCTGAACTGCGTTATAGGTGGATCTGACTCTCCTTTGAAGGCCACATTTTTTGGTGGTGGAATCAAGACGATCCAACGGTCGGTTTGCAAGATATTGTCTACCCTAGTTTGGCTGATCTAGGATTTGCTGCTGCTAATGTAAATCAGATTTATGTACTATTTCTCTCTGCTGAATTATTGAAGATAAAGATTTGACCAAAGGGTTTCTCCACATTGGGGTTTGTCCCTAGCTAGCCCCCACATCTTGTGTCTCTTGTCCTGGCTTGTTTTTTGTCAATCGTTTAATGTTCTATCTGCACTTTAATTTATGTACATGTAATTGCTAATCAATGGATAATAATAATAAAAAGAAGTAAATTGCTCTAAGCATAGAACATACCATAATTTAACATTTATGCTTTAGCACAATTTACTTCAATGTTCCTTATCAGCCCAATGACAATTTCGAATTATTTCTAGTAGCAATCACATTAACTTAAATACATTGATGGTAAATGCAAATAGAAAATAAAAAAATATGCAGAAAACAAGCCAAGACAAGAGGACAGAAGATTTGGTGGATGCCAGGGAAAATCCCCAATGTGGAGAAAACCTATGTTACTTGGGAGCGGGAGCGGGAGCGGGAGCGGGAGCGGGAGCGGGAGCGACCATTTTCAGAAGCTCCCAGTTTGGGAGCGAATCCGGGAGCGATTTTTTAAAAATATATATGTTTTAATTTTTGATACATATATGTCAACAAAAACATGTAGAATGATGAATTAGACATAAAAAACATAAAAAAATATAGATTGATCATTGAACCATATCACATCAATCATCTAGAAATTATAATCGTCATCAACCATGTCCACAAGAT